>APFE030059746.1:121879-139166 GCA_000404065.3 Pinus taeda
GAAAGAATGAACAAGACGTTGATGGAAAGGGCAAGAAGCATGCTCAGTGGTGCTGGGTTAGGACAAGAATTATGGGCAAAGGCGGTGGATACTACATGTTACATGATCAATAGGTCACCTTCATCAGCATTGGAGGATAAGACTACACAAGAGGTATGGACTGGTAAGAAACCCTCTCTTTCACATCTAAGGGTATTTGGATGTGATGCATATGTACATGTTCCAAAGGAAAAACGAACCAAGTTGGATAGTAAATCTGAAAAGTGCATCCTTATTGGGTATAAGGATGGTTTAAAGGGTTATAAGCTTTGGAACCCAGTAACAAGGAAGTTTGTGTACAGCCAAGATGTGGTGTTTAGAGAGGTGAAAGATGTTATTAAACATGAAGTCCAACCAAAGGAACCTGAGAAGATAGATTTTGAGCTAAAGGAGGAAGAATCAGACTCTACAGCAAAAGAGGAATTAGAAGATGAAGAGCCACAAACTCTGGCTATGAGAAGATCAATTCGAGAAAGAAGGCAGCCAGAAAGGTATAGTCCATCTACTTTCTATTCAAATTTTGTTTTATCTATTACGGATGATGATCCCATAACTATGAATGAAGCAGTAGATTCAGAGGATGGAAAACTCTGGAAAGAGGCCATGGCTAATGAAATGACATCTCTGCACAAAAATGAGGCTTGGGATCTGATGGAGTTTTCAGCTGGAAGGAAACCCAATGGCAGCAAATGGGTGTTCAATAAGAAGACAAATGCAGAAGGAAAAGTGGAGAAATACAAAGCTCGGTTGGTAGCAAAAGGTTATTCCCATGTGCCGAGAATTGATTTTGGTGATATTATTTTTCCTGTTGCCAAGGTAGCTTCTATTAGATTACTTTTATTCGTTGTTGCTGCTTTCGATTTTGAGGTAGAACAAATGGATGTGAAGGCAGCATTTCTTCACAGGGATCTGGAAGAGGAGATCTACATGAAGCAACCTAAAGGCTTTGCGATCAAGGGTAAGAAAGAACTAGTATGCAAGTTAAAGAAGTCTTTGTATGGGTTAAAACAGTCACCAAGGATGTGGTATTAGAAATTTGATACATTTATATAGAGACTTGGCTTCACCAGAATCAAAGCAGATCACAATGTGTATTTTAAATTAATCGGTGACCACGTTACTTATTTGGTCTTGTATTTGGATGATATGTTGCTGGTTGGAAATGACAAAGACATTATCCAAGATTTGAAGACCCAGTTGTCCTCCAAATTCGACATGAAAGATATTGGTGCTGCAAACTATATTTTGGGCATGGAAATTAAAAGAGATCGGGAAAAGAGGAAGCTCTGGTTAAACCAGAGGAAGTCTGTCGAGATAATACTATAGAGGTTTAATATGCAGGATAGTAAATCGGTGAAGGTTCCTATTCTTGTAGGTGTGAGGTTATCTGTTGAACAGTGTCCCAAGGCACAAGAAGAGGAAGAGGACATGTCCCATGTTCCATATACAAGTGTAGTCGGTAACCTGATGTATGCAATGGATTGTACTAGACCAGACATTGCACATGCAGTGGGAGTATTGATCAGGTTTATGTCAAAACCAGGGAAGGAGCACTGGACAGTAGTGAAGCAGGTTTTCGGGTATTTGTGTGGCACTAGTGATTATGGTTTGTGCTACCAAGGAAGACCAGGATTGGACAAAGTGTTGTATATTAGTGGCTTTGTTGATGCAGAATGGGTTGGAGATCTAGATTAGAGAAGATCTACAAGTTGGTATGTGTTTAACCTATTTGGAGGTGCAGTCAGTTGGATGAGTAAGAAATAATCTGTAGTGCCACTATCAACTACAGAGGCAGAATACATGGTAGCCACTCATGCAAGCAAGGAAGTAGTTTGGTTGCAGAGATTGTGTTCAAGTATGGGGTTAGTACAGGGAGCTATAAGGAGAGACTGTGACAACCAAAGTGCAATTTACTTGGCAAAGAACCCCACATATCATTCAAAGACAAAGCACATTGATGTTCAATATCACTTTGTGAGGGATATGATAGAAGACAAAAATTTGTTGTTGGTAAAGGTGGACACTTTGAAGAATACTACAGATGCATTGACAAAACCTGTGAGCTCTAAGAAGTTCTCTTGGTGTAGAGAGACAATGGGCTTTTCAGGGCTAGAAAAATGACTAAGCTCTCTTGTGGCCCCCTGTGGAAAGAAAACAACAAGTGGGAGAATGTTGGGTTGTGTTAGATTCTTTCCACGACTAGCCCACGCAGTTAACCGATGGGTTAGAGGGGGGGCGGAGCCCCCCTACATTGTGCCGATTGTGTAGCCAAGGGGGGTCACATGGGGTTTGAGGTGTACTCGTAACCCCACTTTATGGGTCTGGGGTAGTGCCCTGGAAAATTTTGGTTTTGGACCCTATGTTAGGTTGGGCGGACCCACCTATGGTTTTGTGCATGATTTTCGCACATGTTTTTTTTGGACGTGATGGCTTTTGGTCCATGGTTTTGGACGTGATGGTTTTTCGGTCCATGGTATTGGATGCTTTGGCATGTATAAATATGTATTGTAACATTGAAAGGAACATAATGAAAAATCAAGCTAGTAGTCCCAGTTTTGGGATCTAGGGGAAAATCTCTGTGTATATTTGTTTTATGTGTTATGCTCTCACATTGTTTATTTTATGTGTTTTATAATTTGTATGTAGGTAATTTTTGTACGGGGTTAAAACCTACATTTGGTTCATCGTGAAATCTGTATGGGAAGCTCAGGGCATTACAGACGATCACATGAAGAAGGCAACATTGGTTAGTGCGTTGTAGGATCGCCCGCTAACCTGGTACAACAGGTAATCTAATGATAACCCAAATGTTGTAGTAGCATACATCTAGACAACACTGAATAAATAATTCAGTAGGCATAAGTCTGAGGCACAGTTGATTGTGGCATTCAAGGAAATTGTGATGCAACTAGGCGAGACACCTTGGGAACTAGATCAAAGGTTGAAGTGTAAAATCCACAAAGCTAACATGAAACTAACATACGGACAGCATCGCGTATGGTTTGTAGCTTCGTTCCTACCACACCTAAGGGTTGTGTTGTCACAACAGAAGATAACGACTCAAGTAGAGGCCTTGGAGATTACAATGACACACCGATGCAAGATCCAAGTCTCAGGGTTCAGCAGATCCATGTGCAGTTGAAAAACCTTTGCCTTGAGATGCAAAGTTTGAGGCATAGAACAGTTCGACCAAAGGTGCACGAAGAGGTATGGTGCCTGAAATGCAAGGGCCAAGGGCATGACAAAGACCATTTCCCGGTCTTTGCAAACTACATGGCAGGAGGAGGATCAATGCCTTTGAGGCCGGAAGCATAGGCATGACCAAGCACGGGGCCTACATTGTGGTGCGTTATATGTCAAGTAGCAGGAAAACATGCCACAGATAACTGTCATTTGTTGCAAAAGTTTGTACAGACACCGCAACAACTATTCTGCAACTTATGTAGGTCAGTAGGGCATGATGAGTGCAACTACAGAAGCTATGAGTTGATGATGGATAGAACACCCGCCTATAGGGTACAGGTAGAAATGCAGCCCCCTGACGAGAGCGTGGGGATGGCATGGATGAGGCCGAGGTAGAGGAGGACCTAGTAGAGGTCAGGGACAGATGATCTGCTACAATTACGGAGGACCAGGGAATTATGCCCGCGATTGCAGTAACCCAACCCGTCTGTCGTGCGAGTATTGCACTCTGTTTGATCATGAAATGGAAGACTCTCCTATGTTGATAGCAAGGATACGTGACAAAGGGGCACTACCACCTCAGATGACTTAGAATCTACAGATGGTGAGGTCTGAGTCGCACGAAGAGGATCTGAACATATACATAGTGCTCCGAAGTGGAAGCACAATAGGAGATGACAAGGGGAAACAACTCGAAGACAGTACGTGGGTTTGCAAAGCTCTAGTGAAGGAGATTGAGTTTGATTTAGAGCACGCACGAATTTTTAGTGTTTTTATATATATTAGAATGGAAATTGATTATATTTAAGGATTTGAAAATTTGTTCTATTTTGAAAATAAATGTGGTGTGAGAAAGATTTAGCAATTAAAAGAAAATTAAGATATTATAAGGAGGTCATCAACCCTACCCTAGAAGATCAAAAGTATCTCTCTGTTTTAACTAGCTCAAAGAAGAAAGTTAATATAGCCAAGATTAGAACGAACTCTCATGAGCTCCATAGTGAAACGGGTCATTGGACAGTTCCTAAAACACCATGGATGGAGAGGTTCTGCCATCTCTATGAGAATACGAACATTGAGGATGAAAATAACTTCCTCTTAGAGTGCCCCACGTACAACCACATTAGATCTCAGTTTCAAAATCTTTGTTGCAATACTGACCTTCCTAGCCTTTTACGATGTCAAAATTACAGTGAGCCCGGAAGACTTCTCTCCAAGCTTTTTGAGCATAGGAATAAAATCTTAAATCAAACTAAATAATTCGTTTCTTTAGGTCCGATAGACCAAAGTCTGGTCTCAGTGGACGTTAACCATCATCATCATCATCATCATCATCATCATCAGTTTAGATCTATTATAAATAAAAAGGCATAAAAAATTATGAACTACATTAATCAATGTTAACTAAGTTGATAGTGGTTAATAGGAAAATGGAATTTTATAGTCTTTCCTGCTCAAGCACATGGACTTACATAAAATTTTGGTGAGTAGTGACCACTAATAAGTCTGCCCACATTTATAGTTTTACTCCTACATAAGTGTTAAGCTAAACATAAATAATGGTGTGAAGTAATGTGTGAGATAATTATCCACATGGCATTATCTTGTGCAAAGATTGCAATAAGACCTTCATGTTAAAGTCCAATCAAATGTTTGAAAAATAGTTTTTTTAGAATATTGAAAAATAGATATTTGTTATTCAAAATTAAACATTATAAGTTACATTGGTCAATGGTAAACTAATAGCAATCAACAATCAAAAAGAAAATCAATTGCTAGAGTCCTATGTTGGTAGCGCTAATAAAGACACAGATCATAAATAAATGGTTAAAAATGTCAATGCTAAATTAATAACAAGCAACAATCAAATCAATTGCTAGAGTCCTTCCATGGTAGGGATGAATAAAGACACAGATCATAAATAAATGGTTAAAATTTCCAAAAAATTAAAGTTATATGCCATAAATTCATCTTAACTTTGGATATATCACTTAATATGCAAACTTCTTCTTGAATACAAAATTTGAGAAAAGGTTTGCACCTAGATAGATTTGATTCCTCTAGACACTTTGTAGATCAAGAGTTAAGATGATTCTATGTTGGTTCTTAATAATATTATTTATATTTATATAAATTTTGTATCTATATATATAAAAACATTCTGATTTTAATTTTATATAAAATCTTGACAATAAAATATAGTTATACATATATATGTGCCATTTTTTTAACTATTTTAATTTTTTTAATTTAATTTGTTAATGTGATATGCATTACATTGGCTATATATAGATAAGATAGATAGAAAATTTAGGATAAAAAATATTATAAATATTAAATTTTCATATACTTATTAATTAAATTTAAATTTGAAATTCTAAAATATAATGGTTGTCAATGCTTAACTTAGTAGCCGGTTAGGTTGGGTAAATGTGGGAGGAGGGTGTTACAATATCTTCTTGGCATATCTTTGCTAATCAATCTTGAGCCTCTATGATCATTTTGATGTACATGTGAGAACCTTAGTTAAGATTTCAACTAGAAGAAAGCATTCTCCCTTTGGATTTTCCAAGAGTTAACTTTGTAAAAGATTCGATGGTTGTGTAGCCTTGCGAAAACCCATAAAAAAGGTTATGACTTCACAAGAAAAGTAAATAAGGATATATTTTGATTGTAATTTGGCCATTGATCCCTTGATGCACATTTATAGCTTCAATTCAGCTTCTGGAAATATATAATATATATAATAGAGAGAGAGAGAGAGAGAGAGATCATAACATAATTTTAATTAATTAAACCAAATTAGCAGTAAATGTTAACAAAAAATATGCTAAACTAGGTAAATTAAAACAAACTTCAAATAATAGTATGAATCAAGTGGCATGTTTAAGAGAAAGGAAAAATTTAATCATAATCCCTTTAGTGGCTAAAGACTAAAGATCAAGTTCTATAGATATTTATAAATACTATCCAAGAAGCAACTAAAAACAAAAATAAACTATCATAAACTAAAATAATTTCACTCACATTATCTTAACAGTACACACTATAGACTGATTCATTTGGAGATTCAAAGAACATGGACATTGGTGCTTACCAAATTAAAATGTATAAGGTTGAAGAGGTCATCGTAGCTATAGAATTTGTTTGCTAGATGTCGAATAAGCCAAAAAGAATTGAAAAATAAATGCAATTTTTTTATCACCCTCCATTGCAACATCAATTTTTGGTACTTTATATAGGGACCATTGACTTCCTATAAACCCTTGATTCCATGAAGTGTGAGCTAAATGTTACTAGAAAACATGACATTCCAAAAAATATGGGTGAATGGAAACTTGAATAGCATGAATATGAATTCCACAAGGTGAAATACCTCCAAATAATTATCGTTGCCATAATTAGGGGGGAACATATCTTAGTAATTGCCATTACTAGAAAAACAAGGCTAATGGAAGGATCTAGTTCAAATTTTGCAAAGAGAAATGAATTTTCCAACTATCCACCCTCAAATTCCCATGGGCTAATGGATTTATAAATATTGGGAAATGAATAGTCAAACCCTCTTTGCAAAATAAAATTCCAACCAAGATACAAAACCTTTTCCCGTGGGCGAAATTTCAACCTTAAATTTTATATGGGCCTAATTCCTGGAAGAGTAGAGTACTCGAGTATCAAAATATCAAGCCCAGGTGTCAAGCTTTACAAACAAACAACGACCTTAAGTTCTTCGACACTAACAAGCTTTAATCTATCAACAACTAAGGGAACCTTTTTCATCAATGTATAGATCATTGGTCATCGGACATTAGCTCATCAAATCTTAGTTTGGGCATATTAGAAACCCAAGGTTTTACCCCTTTAACACAGTTTGAAATGATACAATAGAGAGGTTAGAAATTTGGAGTTCAGAATCCTTGGCATTAGTCCCTAGTCACATGGTCCATGAGAGATGTGACCAGGAGCCTAACAGAAATGGGTTAGAATGCGTTCAACCATCAAGTATTGCCATTTTTTATATTGGCTATTAGGATAATATAAGAAGAACTATTGGGAGAAATCTCTGATGCATATAGAACTTGCATTGTCTGTTGATTAACAAAAATTTCAAGAGCCATTAGTCGATGGGATTAGGGACGGAGTATTAGGATATCAAGATTTCAAAGGTTAAGTTTTGGGAAATTGAGATCTAGCTATCGAGAGTTTCTCCCGATACCGATGATGCCCTATATGGTATTGAAGGTGGCATGTTGGCATGGAATTTTGGTGACTTGGCATACTAATGTGGTGTTGATTTTTTTTGTTGATGTAATGTGTCAATTTGGAAAGCGATGTGTCATGTTGATGTGGCACAAAGTAGGTTTTTCATGGCATGACATGCTATCGTGGTGTTGATGAGGTGCACAATCATGTTGAGGTGGTGACCAGGTAGTCGTCAAGGTGGAGGTGTCATGGGTATTATAATTCAAATAATACAAGGTCCATATGAATTCCTTGCTTTTAACAAATCCTGGCAATTCCAATAGTCAATGAGAATATTTGTGTCATATTATGTCTATCAATCGGGTTGGGGAATGTGTTGTGAGTGGATTATCCATGTATTGTCTATAGATTGACCCCAAGAAATGGAGCATATATTAACAAGAGGATTAGAGTCATAGTGGTATATGGAACATTAGTCTACTATCAATGTCAAGTTATTGGGAGGATGGGGCTTCCATATCGATCATACCCTTGGATATTAACCAAACCCGAAATGTCATCAACTACCATAGATGTGTTTTCCTGTTATAGGATGGTGGTGTACCAGATATTGGCCTTTTAGGGTATCGATTTTCTAGATGATGAAACAAGGATATCGTGGTTTCCTCCCAAAACTATTGAAACCCAATAAGGAATCTTGACATGGCATGTTGGGGGGGAAATGACATGGCAAGACATGGTGTTATAAATGGTGAGATGTGGGCGAGGGATTCCATGTGTCAGCCATGTGGAAACAATATAGATGTCAATGATATGTATTTCGTATTAATCGTGTCATTAAGATTTGGACGATGTTTCGAACCATCTAATGTGGTTTACCCTCAGGACAAAGCTGAAAAAATCAATCTATCCAAATGTGTAAATAGCATAGATGCATCTGGTTCTAGAGTTAGTCATCAGGAATTAGTCGTTAAGAATTAGCTTTTAGGAAATTAGTTGTTGAATTTATTTTATATAAATAATATGAAATTTAATTAAATTAAATTAAAATTATAATATAATTATAGAATAAGAAATATTTATAAATGTATATGGAACAATTAGATTTGAAAACAAGATTAAAATTATTCAACAATTATATCAAAATATCGAAAAATATTTTAATATGAAAGTCAAAGAGAAAAGAAAAAATAATAATAAATAATAATAATATTTATTGATAATCATATTATCCGTGTATTGTCTATAGGCCAACCCCGAGAGATGGAGCATATATTAGCAAGAGGAGTAGATTCACAGTCGTAGATGGAACATTAGTCTACTATCGATTCCAAGTTATCGAGAGGATGGGGCTTCCAAATCGGGCATACCCTTGGATATTAACAAAACCTTAAATTTCATCAACTACCATTGAATCTTTAGAAAGACAAAGAGAAGAAAGAGAAAACCATTTTAAACTAGAATTAACTACAATGCTTGACAATAACCACAAATTGTTAGAAAATAAAATGCTCTCACTCGAGACTAAACTCCAAGAAATGAAAGGTAGAATTCAAGAAATCAAACATAGTAAACAAAATGGTTAAAGAAAATGATACTTTGAAAAACGAGATTAGAAATTGAAAAGAACAAATACATAATAACTCATCCCTAAATAACACAAACAATAAATTAGATATCAAACCCATAAAAGAAGAAATTAATAAACTAATTGTACTCGACCATGAGCGCCACAAAAGAGACTTACACCTTATAATTGTTGGTATAGAAGAACAAAAAAATGAAGACACCTTAGAATTAGTTAAAGAACAATTAAAGACAAAATCTCAAATTCAAACAACTTATCTCAGCGAAGCAATAAGGGTAGGAAAGATACTTGAGCATAAACATAGACTAATTTGTGTCAAGGTCAGTTGTAATGGCCATAAATTAGATATACTTAGGAAATCCCCAAGCCTAAAAGGAACACGAATCTTTATAAATGAAGACCTCCTTTCAGAAGACCAAGTTGAACTTAGGAAAGAAGTACAAAATTTCAAGGAGGCAAGAAAAGAAGGGAAATGGGCAATCATTAGGAACAAAAAATCTATTATTAGAGACCGAGTCCCAAACAAGAATGATAAATAGGGAATAACATCACTCTCGATCCTCTTCTGGAACTATCATGGTTTTTCATGGCGTAAAGGTCCTATGTTAAGTTGGATCTCGAGTGATATTGATCTTATTCTTTTAGTTGAAACTTGGGAGGATGATGAATCTAGGGTCCCTCACCTTGATAGGTTCACTCTTTGGTCTGCCTGGAATAAGAAATCCTCCATGAGAGGTTTTGGTGGTATAGCATGTTATATTAGGAACATTGTTTCCTATCACATATGAATTCATAAATTGACCCCTTCAATCAATAAATTTGGATCGAGATCTATGATTCTACAACTAATAGGTTCTTCCTTGCAATATGCTACTTCACCTTTATCAACTCTACATCCTATAAGAAAAATAACCTCGATAAGAATTGTCCTTTCAATCCCTTAGAAAAATACATCTACAACCTAAGGAATGAAGGAAATATCAGTTTTCTTGGGGACTTTAATGCTCAGGATGCTACTAACCAAGCTATTATGTTAAGTAACAAATATAACCCCAACCCCTTGTGGCTTGATGAGGATGGTCATTTAGCTAATAGATTCAAGATAAAATATGAAGACATAATCGAGAAATTATTTGGCACCGAGCTCCTCAAACTTTGTAGTTCTTAGGACCTAATCATTTGCAATTGTATTAATAAATGGCCTCTCTCCGATCAGATGACCTATTCGCATGGGCTGGGTAGTAGTGTCGTGGATTATGTGATCTCTAAAATCCATGTCCTCAACCATATTACAAACTTGAGCTTCTTAACTAGTACAAGCCTGACTCTGACCACTAACATTTGTCTTTATCCCTCAATATTGCTATGCATACCACCCACATGTAAGAGAACAGTGAAAGTAAAAGTCACATTCACTTCAACAGAAGTAAGGTCGACCTTTTCTTAAGGGATTTGGAAAGGAATTTAGGCTCCCTAACTTATAATAACAACATTGATCAAATCTATTAACATTTTACCATTACCCTTTCCACCACCATTAGCAAATTCTCTAATAAGACTTTGTATCAGGAAAATAATAGAACTTCCAATTCTTGGTATGACAAAGACTATAAAATTGCTAGGAAAGCAATCAAAGGTGCCCCTAATGAAAGCATTGAGCTTCAGAATATAAGTATATACAAAGCTCTCATTAAGAGGAAGGAGAGGTCATATATTAATAAGAGACAAGAGCATATTCTCCACCTTTCTAAAGTTGCACCAAGAAATTTTTGGTGGAATGTGCTTGTTCGTAAAACCAAAAATAATCATTATATCCCCCTAGAAAATTGGGATAACTATCTTAAGAAGTTGTATGACTCTCAGACACCATGGACACCATCTTAAACACTCCTATTAAGGATGATTTTTTTCTCTATAATACGTTGAGTCTAGGATTAATAAGCTCGCTAATGGGAAAGCCAAAGATATTGAATGTTACCAAGCTAAGATCTTTAAAATGGAAAAATCTATCCTCATTCCTCATCTCCACAAGCTTCTCAACTTGACTATAAAGCATGGCTTCCCTAAGATTTAGACGCAAAGCCTTATTGTGCCTATCTTCAAAAATGGGGACAAAAGTGTTCCCTCTAACTATAGGACCATTATGATTAGCCACATCCTAGCCAAGCTCTATGGGCTCATTCTGGAAAAAAATATTAGCCTTTTACTTGAGAGCCAGGGTAAAAGAGCTAAAGGGCAAGTTGGTTTTAGGAGACATCACTCGACCATCGACTACCTTGTCACCCTTAGGATCATCGCAAAGGAATTTCGCAATAGTAAAACCGATCTCTTTCTTTCTTTTGTGGACTTTAGAAAAGCTTTCAACATTGTCCCCCAAGATAAGCTCTAGGAGCAGCATGAAGAGATCATGGTTCCTCATGAACTGAGGATTGTTGTGATTCACCTCTAGAAGACTGTCACTACCAAGCTTAAGACCAATGAAGGGTGGTCTAAAGATATTAAATGTAATATAGGGGTTAAGCAAGGTTTTCCCCTTTCCCCTACCATTTTTGGTATTTACATTGATAAACTAGAGGAGTGTCTGGAAACTGCGGGCTGCAAAGGCACCGAGCTCGTTGGTATTATCATTACTATTCTCCTTTATGTTGATGATATCATTCTTCTTGCAAGGAGCCACTATGACCCAGACAAGCATCTTAAGAATATTCATGTCTATTACTCCAAGATGGATATGACAGTTAATACTGACAAGACTAAAGTCATGATAATTAAATCCAGAAAGATCACCCATGATAGTTTCATCTATGATAACCATTTCCTTGAGCAGGTTTCATCCTATAAATATTTGGCTATTGACTTTCCTCATCAGCTCAACTGGAATTATAGCATCGCGAAAAGAATTATTGGAGGTTGGAAAGCTTATTATGATCTTCAAAACAATTGTAAGTCAGTCAATCTTTACATTTGGGGTTAAAAAGGGTTCCTCTTTGAGACTCTCGTCACCCTTGTTATCTTATACGGATGTGAAGTTTGGCGATGAAGTATATCTAGGGAGTCATGGAGAAATATTGAGATGATTGAGAAGAAATTCATAACCTATAACCTCAAGATCAAGGGAAATACTCCCTATCCTATCCTCTTGATCGAAGCTGGCATGTCCCACATTGAAAGTGCAGCCATGTTTAGATATCTGATGTATAAGAAGAAGCTTCACAATATGGAATCCAAGGTGCTCCCTGATCCGAATTTAAAAATGAACGAAAAAAATTACATATATAACCATAAATACATAGATGCAACAGACATAACACTTCTTTTCATTAATATCAAATAATGAAATATGCTTACAAACATAATGGAAATGAGACTAGCTCAGACGATGGTATCTTATCTCTGAGAAGAGATGTGGTGGCTACATGCCTCTGAACTGAGTTACAATGAGGATCAAGGGAATTTTTATTATTGAACAATAAGAGAAAACCCTAAACAACCAAAACCTTCACCCGAGGAGATGTAACACCAAGAGTTTATGGGCTCCATTGGGGTTAGTTGGGCAGCCAACTTCCCAGGGTGTAACTTGGTCATATTATCTCTGTTTGATGCACATGATACCTCATTCGAAAGATCTCTTCGAGGAATATAACTAAAAACGTGATTTCAATCAACTCACCTAAAGGAACATTTCCAAAAAAAACTTTGTTGGGCCTCAAAATGGCTATGGAAGTTTAGGACCCGAAAAATTGCCAAAAATAGTAAACTGTGCTACAATTAAGGAAACTAAAAAATAATAAAATAAAAATAAATAAATCAATAATAAAAATTAAAAATTTAAAAATTAAATTAAATTTAAAATAAATAAATAAATTTAAAAAATTAAAAATTAAAAAAAATGACAACAATGGTGGGGGTCCAAGTGGAATAGGCGGGTGGCCACCAATATCCACCTGGATCATTCCTCCCCCCTTAGGAAGCAGTGTTCCAAATTGCTTTTAGTTCCTCCATGAGATGAGGAAACACCTATTGAACTTGGTCTCCATTTCGTTGAGTTCCTCCATGAGATGAGGAAACTTCTACTCGACTTGGTCCCTAGAGAGCCATTTTCCTTGGTGCAAGAGGTGGTTGGCTTTGAAAACTCGATACATTTGGATCTTCTGTTGGCAAGTGTTCTTGATCTATGTGTCCATGATACGATTAGTTGCAGCTTGTTCCATTCAGTCTGGATTTAAGTGTGTTGGTGTGAGTTGTTCTGCAATGTCGGATGTGTCCAGTAATGGTGGAAAGTATGGCTAAAGATGATCCACTTTGAAAATTGGGTGCAGGCCAAGGAATGGGGGAATGTTGAGCTCAAAATCATTATCTACCACAGCCTTGGTGTTGGTATATGGCCCATATCGAAGCAGATGAATCTTGCGGTGGGGCCCAGTGAGGCACTCCTTCTGCAAATGTAGCCAAACTTTTTCACCCACCGAGAACTTGCGTGGCACTTGATGTTGATCATGCACTACTTGTAATTATAATTGGCTTTGTCCAATATGGCATGGACCTGTTGGTGAATGTTTTCAATGTGGTCAATGAAGTTATTTTCCTTGTTGGCCTCAGACTGGACATGAGCCGAATCTGCCTGAGTCATTGCAAATGGTATGGCCACATCAATGGGGCATATTGGATGGAATCCCAAGCCCACCTAAAAAGGGTTGTGGCCAGTCGATCTATGGAGAGCCTAGTTTTAGCTATGTTGGACATAGGGGAGGCTCTCATCCCATGTGCGTGGTTGCTTTGAGTTGTACATTCACAAATTGTGGACGATCATCCTGTTGACAACTCTGTCTAGCCATCAGTTTGGGAATGGAAAGTTGTGGACTTAGTGAGCTTGGTGTCCAACGTCGACCAGAGACTGGAAAAAAATGTACTGAGGAACCTAATGTCTTGATCTAAGATGATAGATTGTGGGATCCCAAAGTGTACCCACACTCATTCAAAGAAGAGTTTAGTAGTGTCTTCTATTGTGATACTCTTCTTGCAGGCCGCCATAATGGCCATCTTCAAGAATCTGTTGAAAACCATAAAAACACAGTCGTTGCCATGCTTAGTAGAAGAAAGGCCTAACATGTAATCCATGGAGATGGATTCCCAAGTTCGACTAGGGGTAGGCAGCGGAGTATAGATACCTTGCTTCTTGATGGTCAGTTTGGCAATGGTGTAGGTAGAGTAGACTCTGATGTATTTCCTGACATCCTATTGAAGATTTGGCTAATAGAAATACTATTGCAATACTACCACTATTTTCTCGACCCTGAAATGCCCAGTGGCCTGACTGTAGTGCGCTTCCCAAATCATCTTCACACTCTCGCTTGAAGGAACACAAAGGTGCCCCAGATGGCATAACAGAGCATCCTGGAGGTGAAAATCTGGAACTTGATGACCCTCCAAGAGCATATGGTATGTGTGGCCGAATTCTGGGTTGCTTTTGTAGAGAAGTGGCCAATCAGAAGTCTCGTGCCCACAAGAGTTGAGCACGATGGTTAACGCCATGATCGGTGGTTGGCTAAGGTAGCCTGCAACATTATTTGTGTTGCCCTTCTTGTACTTGATATTCAAATGGAAATGTTGAAGGTATGTGGACCACTTCTCATGGTGATCATTTTTCAACTTCCCTTGCATCTATATGAACTGTAGGGGTCGGTGGTCTATGTGGATGACAGTTTCCTTCCCCAAAATGTAATGCTTCCGTTGTCAGCAGGCTTGCACAATGGAATACATATCTTTGTCATAAGTGGGATACTTCCAGAATGTTTTTGGAAGTGTCTCACTGTGATATGCCATTAGATGCCCCTGTTGCATAAGGACTACCCCAATAGCATAGTCAGAGGCATCTGTCTCAATCTCAAATGGTTGTTGCAAGTCTGGTAATGTAAGTATTGGTGCAGAGAAGAGGTGATGTTTTAACTCTGCGAATTTCTTCTGTTGAGATTCAAATCAAAATAATTTTTTTGTCACTCCTCCTTTGGTGACTTGACTCAAGGGCCAAGTGATATGAGAGAACCCTAACACGAACCTGCAGTAGAAATTGGCAAGGCCCGAAAAGTTGTGGAGCTCTATTAGAGTGGTTGGCGGTGGCCAATCTCGGATGACTTGGATCTTGGTTGGATCCACATGCACCCCTCGTTCATCAATAATGTATCCCATATATTGAACCTGGGTCATGCTAAAGGAGCATTTCACCAAATTGGCACACAGCTTATGTTGTCGCAGTGTTTGGAGAACCTGTCGAATGTGGTGGAGGTGCTCTTCCCAAATATGGCCGAAGATCAGGATGTCATCCAAGTATACCACTACAAATGAATTGGTGAATGGTCGCAAGATGTTATCCATCAACCTCATGAATATTGCAAGAGCATTCGTCAACTCGAAAGGCGTAACCAACCATTCAAAAAGGGCCTCCTTGGCTTTGAAGGTAGTCTTCCACACATCGAAGTGTTCGATTGGTACCTGGTGATATCCAAACTTCAAGTTGATCTTGCTAAAATGTTTCCCCCCTTGAGTTGGTCCAAAAGGTCATCAATCCGTGGGATCAGGTACCTATTCCGGGCAGTGATCTTGTTCAGCGCCCGATAGTCAATACAGAGTCTCCAAGACCCATCCTTCTTCTATACCAACACGATCAGGCTCCCATATGGTGATGAACTCAGCTGAATGTGGCCTTTCTACAATATCTCTTGAATTTACCTCTTGATTTCATCGCTCTCTAGAGCAGAGCATCGATAGATTGGTCCATTGGGTAATGGTGCACCTAGGGTTAGATCAATGGAGTGCTTGACCTGACAGTGTCATGGCACCCCCGCGGGGGAGGTGAAGATATCCTCGTACTGATGCATGACTTTTTCCATCTGTTTTTGTCGTGCGAAGGGGCCCTATCTAGAGATCGTGGCCACTGTCTTCTTCTTTCCTTGAGTCTGTATCATGAGGAAAACAAATTTCCTAGTTTTCAAAATGAGCTTACTACATTATTTTGTAGTAACCAGAGATAGGTGGTGCTACCTTCGGTATCCTGTACAACTTATTTTTGAATGTAACAATAACATCGCGAGGCCTTGACTCATACATAGCATGTTGCTTCCACAAGTATGGTTGTCCTAATAATACATCACAAACATCAAGAGGAGCAACATCACATAATACCTCATCCGTGAAGGGCTTGATATTGTATGGAAGGCAGCATTGTTGGCTCACATGCAGATCTCGTCCTTGGTGAAGCCACCCGATGGTCTACGGTTGTGGGTGTGTTTTGGTCGCTAATCCCAACCGCTTCATGACCTTTGTTGCAATGAAGTTCTTTTGGCTCCCGCTGTCAATAATGAACTAAAGTGGGGAACCCTTCACCCACATCTAGGAGTGGAAGAGATGCTCCTCCTCCTATGGATCTTCGGGTTCCTCCTTTTGGATGATTCTATATGAAATTCTCATCCTCCCATGTGCAATCTTTGAGAGTGCATCTGCCACAACATTTTTCTTCCCTTTTTTGTAGATGATTTCAAAGTCATAACCCAACATCTTCATGACCCATTTCTGTTGCTCTTCTGAAGATAATCTTTGTTCTAAAAATTATTTAAGACTATCATGATCTGTTTTTACCTTGAACTGTCTTCCCATTAGGTAGGGTCATCATTTCTTAAGTGCGTGTAGAATTGCCAACATTTCCTTCTCATAAATAGATTTGTGTAAATACTTTCCTTTGATTGGACGAATTTTGAAAGAAATGGGTCTTTCTTCTTGCATTAAAACAACACCGATTCCATTTCCTGAGGCATCACATTCCACAATAAAGGTTTTTGTGAAGTCCGATGTAGCTAAGACTGGTGCTTGCACATTGCCTCTTTAAGATGTTCAAAGACCTTCGTTGCTTCTAGAGTCCATGAAAATGCATCTTTCTTCAAGAATGTTATTAGAGGTGCTGTTATTCTCCCATAATTCTTAACAAACTTGTGATAATACCCTGTCAACCCGAGAAATCCTCGTAGATGCTTTATGGATGTGGGGATTTTCCATTCCTTAATGGTTTTAATTTTGCTAGGGTCTACCTTAACTCCTTCATGAGATACAATATGACCCAGATATTCCACCTCTTGTACTCCAAAGAAACATTTGGATCTTTTTGCATATAATTGTTTCTCCTCCAATAGTTGAGCACCATGTCAGCGTGTTCAACATGATCCTTCCAAGACTTGTTGTAGATTAGTATATCATCAAAAAATACGAACACAAATTTTCTAAGGA
>APFE030059752.1:0-25371 GCA_000404065.3 Pinus taeda
TTAGGCCTTCCTCAATACCATGGTCCAAAACCATAACATTTCAATACCATGAACCCAAAACTAGGGATCAACACATCTGACGAGATGCCATGGTCCAAAACATAGATTCAAATCCCAAGAACTAACTACCATGGACCAAAAGTATGATCCCCAACATATACGCGTTTTTGTAATGAATAACTGACGTGTATATGTGCCTTCGTCTAGATGAAGCTGCGTATATGTCTTTTTCTTCTTTCTGAGTGCCTGAACTGAGATGTGTTACCAAAGAGAGTTGCCATCAAGGAAAATACCTATGCCATAGCTCCAAACCTGTGACATAATGCCAACAGTCACTGCTTGTACTTGGAATTTGATTTCTCTAGAATGTCATGGAATTGCTGGCAAATATGTTGGATGTGCTCATTAAAGTTGTTTGCCTTATCTGTTTCGGACTAGACATGAGCTGAATCTGTGTGAGTAGCTACAAATTGCATGGCCACATCAATGGGACATAGTGGCTGGAATCCCAAGCCCACCTGAAAAGGGCTGTGGCCATTCGAGCTGTGGAGGTCCCGATTGTAGCTGTGCTAAACATAGGGGAGGCTCTCATCCCATGTGAATGGATGCTTTGAGTTGTACATGCACAAAATGTGTACAATGATCCTTTTGACAACCTCTGTTTGGCCATCAATTTGAGGATGGAAGGCTATGGACTTAGTGAGTTTGGTGTCCAGCATCGACTAGAGACTGGACCAAAATGTACTGAGGAACCTGCTATCCTGATCTGAGATGATAGACTATGGGATCCCAAAGTTCACCCATACTCATTCAAAGAAGAGTTTAGCAATGGCTTCTACTGTGATATTCTTCTTGCAGGCTGCCATAATGGCCATCTTCGAGAACCTGTCGATGACCACAAAAACACAGTCATTTCCATGCTTAGTAGAAGGAAGGATTGACATGTAATCCATGGAGACGGATTCCCAAGGTCGACTAGGGGTAGGCAGTGGGGTATAGAGACCTTGATTCTTGATTGTCAGTTTGGCAATGGCACAGGCAGTGCATGATCTAAAGTTCTTCCCAACATCCTATCAAAGATTCAGCCAGTAGAAATACTTCTGTAGTACTACCACCATTTTCTCGACTCCGAAATTCCTAGTAGCCCGACTATAGTGTGCTTCCCAAATCATCTTGGCATGCTCGCTTGAAGGAGCACAAAGGTGACCTAGGTGGCATAACAGGGCATCCTGGAGGTGAAAATCTGGAACATGCTGACCCTCCAAGAGTGTTTGGTATGTGTGGCCAAAGTCTGGGTTGCTTCTGCAGAGAAGTGGCCAATCAAAAGTCTCGTGCCCACAAGATTTGAGCACGGTGGTCAATGAGATGATTGGTGGTCGATTGAGGAAATCTACAACATTATTGGTGCTGGCCTTCTTATACTTGATATTCAAGTGGAACTGTTGCAGGTATGTTGACCACTTCTGATGGCAATCATTTTGTAATTTCCCTTGGGTCTGTATGAATTGGAGGGGTCAGTGGTCTGTGTGGATGACCGTTTCCTTCCCCAAAGTGTAATGTTTCCATTGTCAGCAGGGCTACACAATGGAATAAATCTCTTTGTCATAAGTGGGATACTTCCGAACTGTGTCTGAAAGTGTCTCAATGTGATTACCATTGGATGCCCGTGTTCAGTAGGGACTGTCCCAATAGCATAGTCAGAGACATCTGTCTCAACCTCAAATGGTTGTTACAAGTTTGGCAATGCAAGCATTGGTGTCGAGAAGAGGTGGTATTTCAACTTTGTGAATGCCTTCTGTTGAGATTTAGACCAAAATAATTTTGTTTTCACTCCTCCCTTGGTGACTTGACTCAAGGGCCAAGTGATATGAGAAAATCCCAACACAGACCTACGGTAGAAGTTGCCAAGACCTAGAATGTTGCGGAGCTTCGTTAGAGTGGTTGGAGAGGGCCAATCCGGAATGACTTGGATCTTGGCTAGATCCACATGCACCCCCTGTTCATCAATAATGTATCTCAGATACTAAACTTGGGTCAAGCCAAAAGTGCATTTCTCCAAATTGGCACATAACTTGTGTTGCTGCAGTGCTTGGAGAACCTGTCGGATGTGTTAGAGGTTCTCTTCCCAACTCTGGCTAGAGATCAGGATGTCATCCAAATATACCACTACAAATGAGTTGGTGAATGGCCACAAGATGTCATCCATTAGCCTTATGAAGGTTGTAGGAGCGTTCGTCAACCCGAAAGGCATAACCAACCATTCGAAAAGGCCCTCCATGGCTTTGAAGGCAATGTTCCACACATCAGAGGATTCGATTGGTACCTGGTGATATCCTGACTTCAAATCGATCTTGTTGAAATATTTTTCCCCCTTTAGTTGGTCCAGGAGGTCATTGATCCATGGGATCAGGAACCTATTACGGACAATGATCTTATTTAGTGCCTGATAGTCAATACAGAGTCTCCAAGTCCCATCCTTCTTTTGTACCAACACGATCGGGCTCCCACAGGGCGATGAACTCGGACTGATGTGACCTTTCTAGATCAGCTCCTGAATCTGCCTCTTGATTTCATCATTCTCTAGCATGGAGCACCAATAGATTGGTCCATTAGGCAGCGGCACACTTGGGGTCAGATCGATGGAGTGCTTGACTTGACAGTACAAAGGAACCCCTGCGGGGGAGGTGAAGATGTCCTCATACTCCTCCACGACCTTGTCCATTTGTAGTTGTCATGTGGAGGGGCCCTGTCTGGAGATTGTGGCCACCATCTTCTTCTTTCCTTGAGGGCATATCATCAGGAAAGAAAATTTCCTGGTTTTGGAAATGAGCTTACTACATTTTTTTGCAGTAACCAAAGAGATGGCAGTATGCGGTGCTACCTCCGGTATCCTATAAAAATTATTTCCCAAATTAATAATAACAACATGGGGCCTTGATTCATACATAGCATGTCACTTCCAAAAGTATGGATGTCTTAATAATACATCACAAACTTCAAGGGGAGAAATGTCACACAATATCGCATTCGTGAAGGGCTTGATGTTGTATGGAAGGTGACACTACTAGCTCACTCGAAGATTGCGTCCTTGCTGAAGCCACTTGATGGCATATGGTTGTGGATGTGCTATGATTGGTAAGCCTAGCCACTTCACGACCTCTGCCAAAATGAGGTTCTTTTGGCTCTCGCTGTCGACAATGAACTGTAGCGGGGATCCCTTTACCCACATCTCAGAGTGGAAGAGACACCCCTCCTCCTATGGATCTTTGGGTTCCTCCTTCTAGATCTTAGTGGTGGCAATGGTGGCATTGGGCTCCACATCGATAATCTCCTTCCCTTTGTCATTCCCCTTGTTGGGTTTTGATTGAGAGTTGGAACATGCATTTAATTCTGAAACCTTTAGCTCAGCCACTAGTGACTGCTTGGCCCGACACTCACTTGTGTTGTGAGTGGAGCTCTTATGGAACTCACACCATTTTCTCGTGTCCTTTTTTGGCTTCATGGCACTTTCCTTTGCTTGCAGCGTTGGCAGGTTGTCTTGGGCCACCCTGCCTTGGCTTTGTCCTTTGTTCTATGGTTTGAGGGCACCTTTCCTTTGCTTCAGATTTGCAGATCCAAAGTCTCGCTTCTTTTGTTTAAACTTTTGCTCGACCTTAACGGCATATCAGTATGCCGTGCCGAGTGAGGAGATGTTCAAGAATTCTATTTCTTCCTGGATGTACTTGTGTAGGCAGCCGCGATATTTGAGTATCCAATGTTGCTCTAAATCCTTGATACCCAACTTTGTGCGAAGGGTATAGAAAATATTGGTAAACTCTGGCACGTCTTGGTCCCTTCCCTGCTGTAGTGTGGTCCACTTTATGTATTGATCCTCATAGCTTCCGACAAGGTAGTACTACTCCTTGATGGCATCCTGGAATGAATTCCAAGTGGGTGCGGTTGAAAATAGTGAGTTGGTACTTTCATCCTTCTGCTCGCAGTAGGTTTCCCACCAGTCCTTGATGTGGGGGGCTACTTTGAGAAGAGCAAAAATAATATTTTCTGACTGGAAAAATCATGAATATAAAAATAACCCTCTATAAAATTTAACCATTTATCTATGGCATTTGCATCTATCTAACCCTCGAATATGGGGATTTCAAAATTAACTTGTACCTTAAACAGTGTGTCGTTTCCAGAGTAGCTGTGGGAAGCCGATGCGTTGCCCCTGGGTAGCCACTGACGGATCTGGGCAAAGTTGTCCATCATTGCATTCCTTTGTCACTTGAGGGCTCCTTCAAGCAAGATTTTAATAGGATCTCCTGCTCCCTCATCTTTATTTTCATCTACCATGGGAGGCCGTCGGGTTTTGCGAGGCTGGTCTTGCAAAGGTTTGACCAGTTCAAGCCCTAACTCCTTATATCCCAACCTCGTTGGGGACATGCAAAGAAAAACATAGAAAAAGTAGACCGCTCTGATACCACTAATCTGGATTTAAACAGGAACGCAACAAATTATAGAGATAACCATAAACACAAAGATGCAGTGGAAATAATACTAAAATACCGAGATATGCTTACAAACAGAAAATGGAAATAAACAGCTAGGGCGATGGTAGCTTATCTCTGAGAAGAGATGTGGTGGCTACATGCATTTGAACTGTGTTATAATGAGGCTCAAAGGCCTATTTATTGTTGAGAAACAATGGAAAACCCTAAACATCCAAAAACATAACCTTAGAAGATGAAACACCAAACTATGGGCCCCGTTTGGGTAAATTGGTACATCAACTTCCCAGGGTCGTAACTTTGGCATACGATCTCCGTTTTACGTGTAAAATATCTCGTTAGAAATATCTATCTGAGATCTACAACTTTGGAAGAGCAACATTGGACCATGTACCCATGTTGCTCCCAATTTTCCCAAAAAATGTCGTTTAGGGCCTCAAAACGTCTCCAAAAGTTTAGGATCTGAAAAATTGCTAAAAATAGCAAACTGTGCTACAATTAAGGAAACTGAAAAGCTGAAAGAAACAATGGTGGGGGTCCAAGTGGACTTGGTGGGTGGCCACCAATATCCACCTGGATCAACATATCTAAATAGTCCCCTATTTTTTTTTATGAAAAGTATAAGGATGGAAACCCATGAAGTGTAGACAATAGGATATATGTATCCTTCTTTTTGTAACTTATCAATTTCTTCTTTAGTGGCTACAAATTTTTATGGGTGAAATGGAAATTGCTTCTACCCCACTTGGGAGGAATTAGGCCATGTGTTTAAATGGTGTTCTACAGTGATAGGACTTAACTCAAACATTTTGCTTATGACCAAGAAAAAATATCACGATATTCTTGGAATATGGCTTTGTAGGAAACTACTTATTCCTAGGAGCAAGCTACCCACAATATTATCTTCTTGAAAATGCCAAGCTTGGTTGATATATCCACCTTAATGGTAGGGGAAATGCTAGCCATGTTATATTCTTTAGATGTGTTTGGTGCAAGAGTGAAGTTTCTAAACAAGTTGACATGGCTAGAAAGGATGAAATCCTTAGTTTCCAATGTGCACACACTTTTCATAGATGTTGTGGAAGGTGTGAAGGCTCCTTGTGGTAAAAGTAAGGAGTGATGATGCATGCCATCCCAAGGAAACTCTAGTGCTATCACAACCTTGAGGATGTACTCATCTGAATGGAAGATAATTGAGAGGGGTGATGAAGTGGCAACAATGTATGTATATAAATTGGTTCCATGTGGTCATATATGGTTCTATCTTTGTAATGAATGAAGCATTCTTGACAATGTGGAATGATGAGAAGATGACTAGTATCATTGCTCAGACATATGAAGAGATATAGTAGTTATGTTCATATGATTGCATGTCATGAATACTTGTGGGTGGAATTATCTCCTGCTTGAGTATGGTTGGTGGGACAATTGAAACTTCCAATTGTTGTATTGATTCCATAAGAACCATATGATGGGTCCGATTAATAAGTATATTTTTAGGTTCATTATGCTATCCTCCAGACCTTAGAATTGTCATTTTCTCACATTAATTCACATTCGTATTCATAATATGCCTAGAAAGAAGAGTAAAACGTGTTTTTCATAGTATGTGGACTAATGTGATTAATTTATAGGAAAAATAAGCATTTTGAGGCATTTACTATGCAGGGGCTTGATGGAGACAACCAGGAGAGAATTTAGGGAGGCTTGTCCACCTCCTTAACTCTCTATTTCGGCTAGAGATCGCTAAATCCTCACTCACAAGCTCAAATACAATGACATCCAAGTAACTCCAAGTGTAAGTGAAGCCCAAGGAGGACCATATCCACAATTTTCAAGCTATTGGAGGGAACAAATCCTATTTTCAAGGGAGTTTCCATCAACTACCTTTTTCTATAAATAAACTATCTTAAAGGCTCATTACGATTCAAATTTTCGATGCATATAGGAGTAGCTATTGAGCTGAGGGGTTGACCTTTTTATTGTTAACTTTCATGTGATGTATGAGACTACTATTTTCTGCTAATGAGAAGTTTGTTGTTGAGTTGCATCTGATCTAGTTCTAAATGGCTGAAACCCTTGGGTTTGGGCCCAACCTAGAGGCTTTAGTCCCTCTTCTATATTTCTGTCTTGTTCTTGTTTCCAAGAATTTCATGTCTTTATTTTGTTGTAGTATATGTTAATCTATAAAAGCTTATGATTGTAGGCTTCCCTATCACCTCTCTTATGGGAAGAGTGATTGGAAGGATTTAAAATATTAGTCCAAAAACATTTGTTTATGATTTCTTGGAAATAGATAGATGTTAATTATCCTTTTGCATGATTACTTTTTGCAACTTCAGAGTTAGTTTAGTGATTATCCTTAGTGTTGTGAAATAGAACAAATGTTGAGCAAATTCAACTCATATTTTCCATGATAGTTTATCTTAGTGTGTTATTGATCATTTGATGCATGTATTTGGCTAGTTTTAGGGTTGTGATTGATCTGTAGGGGTGGGAACATATTTTCATCTCCACCTGGACTTCTATGTCTTCTCCCTTTACCCTTCACACTACTCTCAAGCACTATTTAAACAACCATTCTGTTTAGGTAATTAAGGACACTGTGGGGATCCACCTTGGTGCAAGACATACCTATGAGAGGTTTTGGGCTTGGCTAGGAGTCTTCCCCAACCTACGTTCACTCCCTCCAACCTTCGTCCATCTTCTCCTACCCTAAAAATTCCATCTCCACCCTCAAAAACCTCTTGGGACCCCTCCTGTAGCAATACATGGCCTCCTGTAGCAATACTGGACCTCGTGTAACAACACCTATAGTAGGTTGTAGCACAATTTTCCTCCACCTATTTAGCTCCCCATTTCAATATTAGCTTGGTTAACATGTATAATGACCCCCAAATTGTGATTTGATGACCTAGAGAATCTCTTAGACCACTCAAATCCCCTCTTTTCCTCACTGCAAAACATAGTAGAATTAGTGTTTTCCTCATAAGCATGTTACAAGTTAGAATTCTGATTTTCAAGAAAATGTAAAGTAGATTAATGATATGAAAGTAGGTTATCGATTTGATGAAATATGAAAAATAGAGTAGGTTCACTTCTAAAAGTAGACTAGCCTTTTTCTCATGTAATATTAATTAGCATCTACAAGTTGAATGAATGGCATTTTCAATTCCATAGTTAAAATAAGTTTCATTAGGATTTTTCACTATAGTTAAGTTCGAGGAATGGTCTCTGAACACCTTAATATGATGTCCTAATTGAGTGTGGCATGAGTAGAACCTAACCTATTATGCATACAACATTGTCACCTCTAAGTTTGTATGAACCCAGGTTAATAATTTAAGTTAAGGAGCCCTTTGGAGTTGCAACACCCTTGGTGCAATACCAGGGCTCACCAGGTTTTGGCGCCATTGTCAGGGAGGTGTCGAGGTAGGTGTTGTTTCTTCTTAAGCATTTTTTTTTTCCATTTTGCTATTTTTCGTCAGTCTTGTTGCTTTGAAAACTTGAAAAATTCAATTTTTTTTTTCTTTCATGCCTCATAGGAGTAGGGATAACCAAGGAAAAGTCTCACCAAAAACCCCACACCCTCAAGTAGTTAACCTTCACTCTTCTCTGTGGCTATGAAATTCCCTCTCTAACCATAGGGGAGTTAGAAGAATATTTAGGTAATCCAACTAAAATTTTTGAAGAGCCTATTGGAGAGGAAGTACCTACCTCACCTACTCAAACTATGGCTGAAAACTAGAACAAGGAGCTCTTCCCTATCAGAGAAACAAATGGAGAGGCTAGAATGAAAAATATATGCCCTGCTGCCCTTCCACATTTCCATGGCCTAACCTCTGAATATCTTGACACCTTCATGTTTGCTTTTGTTGTTGTTTGTAGGAATTCTAACTATGCCTTTGATGAGCAGAAGCTGAAGCTATTTCCTTTTACCGTCAAAGATGTAGCATTGCATTGGTTTATGAGTCTACCTAGATGCAACATGACTACTTGGGCCCAAATGAAACAAACCTTCAATGGTAAATATCAGGATTACTGTAGGTACAAAGAAACAAAGGAGGAAATATTTAGGATGACCCTTGGAATTGATGAATCTTGGGAGGACTATGAGGAAAGGTTTCAACTCAATTATAGGAGGGCCAATTGTACCCTTGATACTAAGCCACTTAGGCTAGTTATTCTTTGAGGGATCAGGGAAGATGTGATGGAAACTATCAACATGCTATATGTAGGAGATATCTACCAATTTCCTTATGATCACATCAAAACTGTATTCAAGAATTACTCTAGGGATGTTAGGAATAAGGGTAGGTCTAGCCAAAGCTTGGTTAGTTCCTCTCCCTCCACAACATCCATCAAGCATGAAATAGGGAATATGTTGGAGGATTTAAAGAGTGAAAAGTTGCACACCTTTTCCTTGCAAATGGATACTATGAAAATTAAAAGGAAACAAGAGGAAGTAGAAATGGAACTAGCTATTTTATGCCCTAGACGTACTAAAAGACATCCTAGGAATGAATTCCACTAAATGTCATAGAAGTTTGCCTAGTATGTGAAGAGAATCATGTAAGGAAAAAATGTCCCTCTCTACTAGGCCTAAAGGTTGTATACCATGAAGGAGTAGAGAGTGAGTCAGAATAACTGTGCTTCATTAACCAAAGGATACCCCCAAGACCTTGGCCATATTAAAGTGCACATCATCCTAACTACAATCCAAATCAGAATGCACCTTTTCAACCTTGGTATCCTTCCGCTCATCCATCATGGAACACACCTCATCCTTGGCCTTATGCTCTTCCATATCCTCCTCAATAGGTTAACCATCCTTTTCAGCCATATACACCCCAATCTTCCCACTGGGGCAACCCCTCACAAGCGTGGAGGCCTTAAACAAACTCCTGTTTTAATGCCTCCACCCCAACCTCAGCCAAAGCTAACTCATCATACCCCACCTAAAAAACATCAAATTCCTACTCAACCCAATCTAAACCTGAACAATAAGTAGGCACAACAAGTCTACAGTGGAGAAACATCATATCCATCTTTATGCTGTGGAAATCCAAGAAATCAACCTTCGGTCTAGGAGGGTTCTCCTAGATAATCACCCACCTTCTTCGCCTAAATAAATTGAAGAAGAGGAGGAAGAGAGTGTCCCTCAAGTCAATGCACGCCCTATCATGAAAGGTTGTCCACCCTAACCAACACACCATAGAAGATGTTGAACTTTTGGGAGAATTGAAGAATTTGTGTGTCAAGATACCCCTTCTCTAGGTCATTAAAGATGTTCCCATCTACAACAAGCTCATTAAATAAAAATGTTTCAAAAGGCCTGGGAGAAGAAGAAGAGATACCCCCACCATCAATGTTGTGGGGCAACTATTTGATTTGATGTTTGGGAGGGTGATCTCCCCGAAATATCTAGACCTTGGTAGCCCAATAGTGGATGTGCACATTGATGGCATTATGGTCCCTAATACCCTGATTGATCTTAGGGGTGAAATCAATGTGATGACTAGGGAAACCATATTGAAGATAAAAATCCAAGGGGATTTGAGAAAAACCACCAAGTGATGCAACTTGCAGATAAATCCACAGTGGCTCCAGAGGGAATTATTGAGGATGTCATGGTCTCCATTGAATCCTAGGAGTACCCTACTGATTTCCTGGTCCTCCCACCCAAAACTAAGTTTAGTGTCTATCCTCTCATCTTAAGAAGACCTTGGTTGGAAACTACTTATGCCTACATTAGTTGTAGGGCTGGGAACATGACTATCGAGACTAGACATTTATCCAAACAACTTGTGTTGTATCCTACCTCTCAACCTTCTATTGAACATGATTTATCCATATGGTTAGAGGATGAGGAAGAGGATGAATTGTATCATACAACCCCCTACCCAGTCCACACTCTAGATACTGTTATAAGAGGGGGACAACTTGATGAATATGACCTTATTAACCATATCCTTCAGAATCAACCTCCCACTCCCATACTAGTTGATGAATTGCTAAAGGAATCTGAGAGTAGTCCTTGGACTTATTTGTGCTCTATTAAATCTAGCCTAGGACATGTCAATATTGTAGAGGTTTTCCCATCCGAAACTCTAAATATCAACCATTCTCTATCAGCCAAACATGAAGAACAATTGTGAAATGTATCGATGCAACTCCTGGATGTTTTTTCTTGGTATTATAAGGAAATCAAAAGTGTGCATCCCTTAGTTTGTACTCATCACATTTACATGAAAGAGGTATGCAGGCCTATGTGCCAACTCCAGATAGAGATGAACCCAACTCTTAAGGAAATTGTGAAAGAAGAATTACAAAATATACTGGATGTAGGGTTCATATACCGCATTTCATATAGTGAGTAGGTGTCACCTCTTGTTTTAGTTCCAAAGAAGAATGGGAAGTGGAGAATCTATGTTGATTACTTGGAACTTAACAAGGCTACAAAGAAGGACCATTTTCCTTTGCCCTTAATTGACCAAGTCCTAGATGGCCTTGCAAGAAAGAAATTATTCTCCTTCCTGGATGGATTTAGTGGATATAACCAAATCTAGATCAGGACTGAAGACCAAGATAAGATCACATTTACATGTCCTTGGGGTACCTTTGCCTATAGAGTTCTTCCATTAATTCAGTGCAATGTCCTTGCTACTTTTTAGAGGGAAGTTTTGAGTATTTTTTCTGAACTTGTTCATGACTCCGTTGAGATATATAAGTGAAAAGTCTTGAAGAAATGTATTTAAATGAATCTCTCATGGAGCCCTGAAAAATGTGAGTTTTTGATGAATGTAGGGACTATCCTTGGCCATTCTATATCCAAGGAAAGGATATAGGCTGTGTTGGCATTATGATACAGTTGTTGTCCTTGATGGAAACTCACTAAGATGATAGTTCACAGTGCAACAGGGTAACTTACAGATTAGACTCTAGAGATTGAAGAAAGAGAGTGGTTTAAGAAGTATACACTGGTTCACTTTGTCCAAGCAGCGTATACACGTAGGTTAACAAAACAAAAGGAGGGTATATGTATACATGCACTCCCACAGGATGAAAAGCATGTACATGTTGGAAAACCAAGGTTTTGTTTCGAGGTATTTGGTCCGAGGTATTTGGTCTGAGGTATTGACCCTAGGTATTTGGTCCAAGGTATTGGTCCTAAGTGTTTTGGTCCAAGGTATTGAGAAAGGCGTAAAACTATATAAGGAGGAGAATATCATTAGGCCGAGGTGTGAAAGTAATGAATATCTTATGAAGTGTTGGATCAAATATGCAGGTTATGGGTTTATGATGCTTTGCTTGACCTAAACTAAGGATGAATGATGCAGGAGCATCTGGACTTACCCAACAATGTGATTCTTTGTTCACATGTTGTGGCTATATGAGTTGAATTTCATTGACTTGAGTGGTCAAAAGTCAATTTTAGTAGAGAGGGTTGGATCTCTCGAAGATGAGCTATACTCATTAATGTAATAGTTAGGAAATTGTCTTATTTTAGATTAAGGGATAAGTTGTTAGCATAGGTGTGTAATGGAGCTTGAAAATAGAGATTTGATTGTTAGAATGATTAAAATAGAGATTGAGTTGTTAGTAAAGTTAGAATAGAGTTTGACTCATAAAGAGAAGAAAATGTAATGAAGAGGGATTAGCTGAGATGATTGATATTTGAGTGAGAGGTGAGAGTTGAGTGAGAGAGAGGGTTTTGATATTGAAACATAGGTTTGTTAATTTGCTATAATTGAGCTGAGAGGGCCAAGACTCTATAACTATTATTATATTGAAGGAATTTGATTTAGTGTGCAACTATGTGTTAATTCTGGTGAAGACTCTTGTTTACTTCTATGAATCCGTGTTATGAACCTCATCTGGGTATTTCCTCTGTTTTCATATCTTAATTGTAAATTTCAGCATTTATGTGTTAATCATAGTCATTAGTATTAAGGACGGGGGTAGAAGAGCACAGAAAGGCTTGATCGTGGTTGAAGGCCTGTACTCCATCCTAACCATCGATCTAAATTTCAACTGCTTACATCATAGTCAACGACGGGGTTAGGCCTATTTTTAACCCGTGTGTTAGTTGAAGAACCGCTAGCCTTAGGATTTGATGGATTCTGTTATCCAATGGATATCGGGTTTTAAGATGATAGGAAGATAATCTCAAATCCAGACCTGAACTCTTATAGACGAAGAGTTTATAAACCATATCGGCTTCGTAAGGGTGGTTAAGTGTCGCGCAAGTTCCTTGGCCGATATTGTTGTGAACCGTTGGATCGAGCACACATTGATCAACAACGTAGAGTGAAGTGCCTGTGCAAAAAGAGGAAAGTCAATGTGGGAAGTCAACATGGGAATGGTTGCTGTTCAATTGTTGTTCAGTTATTGTTCAATTGTTGTTCAATTGCTGTTCAATTACTGTTCAGTTGTTGTTCAATTGTTGTTTAGTTGTTGTTCAATTATTGTTCAGTTGCTATTCAATTGACCTCCTGCGTCATTTTTGGTATCAGAGCACAGAGATTGAGTTTGAGTGCGGTAAACATGCCGCCAAGGAGAGGAGCTGGCATAGGTCGGGGAAGACTTGAAGCAAATGTAGTTTTGCTGGAGGAGATCTGGAGCCTGCGTACAAGGATGGACGCAATGGAGACCACTCAGAGAAGAACACCTGATGAAGGAGTTGCTAGTGTTGCAGAAGAACCTTCTGAGGAAGAAGAAGAGGAGGAAAATGAAACTACCAAAGTTATCAAGATGTTGGCTAAAGTAGGTGGAAAACCAAAGGTGGAAATTCCTGTGTATGAAGGGAGTCTCAATTCAGAAGAGCTAATGGATTGGATCAATTCATTAGAAAAATATTGTGACTATGAAGAGGTTGACAAAAAAAAGAAGGTCAAATTTGTAGTTACCAGATTGAAGGGTCATGCAACTATTTAGTGGGATGAACTACAAACATCCAAAACAAGAAAAGGAAAGTCAAAGATCAAGAAATGGGACAAAATGGTGAGTAAAATGAAAGCTAAATTTATGCCAAAAGATTATCAGTTAAATATTTTCAAATAGTTTCAGAATTTAAGGCAAAAAGGAATGTCTTTTAAAGAATACACAGAAGAGTTTTATAGATTGAGTATTAGAGAAGGACATGCAGAGGATGATATGGAGAAGGTAGCCAGATATATCAATGGCTTAAGATATGACATACAAGATGAGATCAACTTGCTGAGTCTGAAGACCATTGAAGATGCCTATCAAGCATGTTTGAAGGCAGAAGAGAAGATGTTGAGAAAAAAAAAAATCAGAGGAATAGAGGGAAAAGTTTAGTAGGAGGTAGAGGAACTACCAAACTAAGGTTACAACAAAATCAAAATGAAGCAGGAAGTTCAAGTAGCAGACAACCACAGAGGGGATATTTTAATAAAGGAAGAGGCTGAGGAAGAGATATTTAGTGTTACACATGTGGAGAATGTGGACAAGGATCATGGGACTATCCTCATAATAAAACAACAAGTCAAATGAATGTGAATGTGACCAAGGCAAAGGAAGAAAAAGCTCAAATTATGGACAAGGAAGAATCCCCTAAAGTAGGAGAATCCCTGTTGTTGAAAAGGGTATTGCTTAAGGTAGAGAATGAGACTGAAGAACCATCTCAGAGGAAGAGTTTATTCAGAACTACATGCAAATCCAAAGGTAAATGTTGTAAAGTGATAAGCGACAGTGGAAGCATTGATAATCTTGTTTCTATAGAGATGGTGCACAAGCTAGGATTAGTGAAGACAATACACCCTACTCCTTACAAAGTGTCATGGTTGCAGAAAGGACACCAGATTATTGTGACATAACAATGCAAGGTAGAGATACAGATTGGTACATATAAATATGTGATCTTGTGTGATTTAATGCCAATGGATGTATGCCATGTATTGCTGGGAAGATTGTGGCAGTTTGATCAGAAAGCTATTCATGATGGGAGGAAAAATACTTATACTCTGTAGAAGGATGGAAACAAACATGCACTGCACCATTGAAGGATGATGCTGACAAAGGGGCACCTAGAAACAATGTTATGTTGATGAGTGGAAAGCTTTTGCAAGAGATTGGGAAAGGTGAAGAAATGCATTTTGCTGTCATAGGGAGACCTAAGGTAATTTTAACTTTCACAAAATTAGATGTTTTACTTGAAGAAATCAAAACTCTGTTAAATGATTTTGTTGACATTATTATGGACGAGTTGCCAAATGCATTGCCACCAATTAGGAGTATTAGTCATCATATTGATCTAATACTAGGAGTAAGTTTGCCGAACAAAGAAGCTTATAGATTAACTCCTTAAGAGAATGCAGACGTTTTAAGACAAGTGCAAGAACTGATGGATAAGGGACTAATCAGAGAGAGTCTTCGTCCATGTGCTGTACCAATAGTACTCAGTCCAAAGAAAGGAGGTGAATAGCATATGTGTATAGATTCCAGAGCCATAAACAAGATCACTATCAGGTATAGATTTCCTTTCCCACGCATGGATGATTTGATGGATTGTTTGAGTGGGTCAAAGTATTTTATTAGAATAGATATGAAGAGTGGATATCATCAAATAAGAATTAGAGAAGGAGATGAATGAAATACTGCATTTAAAACAAACAGTGGGTTGTATGAGTGGTTAGTGATGCCTTTTGGACTCACTAATGCACCTAGCACATTCATGAGATTGATGAATGAAGTATTGAAGGAATATGTAGGCAAGTTTGTTGTTGTTTATCATGATGATATTCTAGTTTTTAGTAAAAGTAAAGAATAACATCTAGAGCATCTTAAATTGGTTTGAAGAACTCTGCAAGAAGAGAAACTACTGATAAATCTGAAGAAATGTAGTTTCATGAAAGAAGAATTAATTTACTTGGGATTTGTAGTTTCCAAAGAAGGGTTGAAAATGGATCTAGAGAAAGTCCAAGCAATTTGGAACTGGCCTATTCCAAGGAACATATTTGAGGTAAGAAGTTTTCAAGGTCTTGCAAGTTTTTATAGGAAATTTATTAGAGGTTTTAGTAAGATTTGTGCACCAATTCTTGAAACAATCAAGGAGACTAATAAACCGTTCAAGTGGATAGAAGCAACAGACAAGAATTTTAATTTGCTAAAGAGGAAAATCACAAAGAAACCAATTTTAGCTTTACCTGATTTTGAAAATGTATTCCAAGTTGAAACTGATGCTAGTGGAGCTGCAATTGGAGGAGTTTTGAGACAGGAATAGAGACCAATAACATACTTTAGTCAGAAATTAAATGAGGCGAAGAAGAAATATTCTTCTTATGATAAAGAATTTTATGCTATTGTACAAGCCTTAAAAAAATGGAGACATTATTTGCTACCAAAGGAGTTTATATTGTATTTTGACAATCAAGCATTACAGTTCATAAACAAACAACCAAAATTGTACCAGAAACATGCCAAGTGGGTAGAGTTTTTGTAGAGCTTTACTTTTGTGATCAAGCACACAAGTGGTAAGTTGAACAAAGTTGCTGATGCTTTAAGCAAGGTAAATTTCATTGTGCAAGAATTAAAAGCTGGTGCTGTAGGATTTGAAGAAATGGTTGAAATGTATAAAGATGATGCAAATTTCAAAGATATTTTCATAGCACTACAAAATCCAATAGTTCATAACCAAATTTAGTGGTTAGATTATCTTATCCAAGGAGGTTTATTGTTTAAAGGCAATAAGTTGTGCATTCCCAAATGTTCTATGAGGGAAAACATAATAAAGGAGAAACACAATGGAGGATTATCTAGTCACTTTGGACAAGGAAAAACCTTTGCTTAGGTAAATTCCTTTTACTACTGGCCAAAGATGAAGACTGATGTTAAAATATTTGTTGAGAAGTGCAGGATATGTCAGCATGCTAAAGGGAGAAGCCAGAATACAGGATTGTACCAGCCATTTCCAATACGAGACCGACCATGGGATGCAGTTAGAATGGAATTTGTTTTGGGGTTACCTAAAACTGAAAGGGGAAATGATTCCGAAGATGGCACATTTCAATGCATGTAAGAAGACTAGTGATGCAACACATATTTCTAATCTATTTTTTTCATAAATTGTAAGATTACATGGATTGAATGTAAGTATTGTGTCTGATAGAAATACAAATTTTGTAGGGCATTTCTGGAGAACTATTTGGAAGAAACTAGGAGCTAACCTTAGTTTTAGTTCAGCATACCATCCTCAGACAGATGGATAGATCGAAGTAGTAAACAGAAGCTTGGGAAACATATTGAGTAGTTTACTGTATCAAAATCCTAAGCAGTGGGATTTAGCACTAGCTGAGGATGAGTTTTCTTATAATGACACTCCAAACCGAAGTACTGGAATGAGTCCATTTCAGATTATTTTTGGGATGAATCCAAGAGGTGTGTATGAGCTCATAAATTTGGGTAAATAGGAGACAAGAAGTGCAAAAGCTGAAGAGTTTGCAGAGCATATGTAGAGACTACAACAAGATTTCAAAGGTAGTTTGCAGGAAAGTAGTGGCAAATACAAACAGAGAGTAGATATGAAAAGAAGAGAGAAGGAATTCCAAGTGGGAGATTTAGTGATGGTATATTTGAGAAAAGAAAGATTTCCTGCTAAGACTTACAATAAACTAAAAATGAAAAAGATAGGACCATGTAGAATTGTAAGAAAGTTTTCAACTAATGCTTATGAAATTGAATTGCCAGAGGAAACTACAAAAGATGAAGTTCAAAATTTGAACTGGGATGAACAAATGCCAAAGACAATTAAGAGAGAGGTGGAAGCTATTTTGGAGAAAAGAGTATCCAAAAGAACTAGAGGACAAGTTTATTTTCAATATCTAGTCAAATGGAAAGGACAACTAGTGGAGGCTGCTAGTTGGTTGACAGCAATAGAGTTGCAGAAGTATGGAGTAAACCCTGAAAGTCAGAGGGATTATTATTTTCTTCCCTGGGAGTTTGATGCAGGAGCATTTGGACTTAGCCAACAATGTGATGGTTTGTTCACATGTTGTGGCTAAATGAGTTGAATTTCACTGACTCGAGTGGTTAAAAGTCAGTTTTAGTGGAGAGGGTTGGATCTCTTGAAAATGAGATTTACTTCATTATTGTAATAGTTAGGAAATTGTCTTATTTTAGATTAAGGGATAAGTTGTTAGCATAGGTGTGTAATGGAGCTTGAAAATAGATATTTGATTGTTAGAATGATTAAAATAGAGATCGCGTTGTTAGTACAGTTAGAATAGGACTCGACTCATAAAGAGAAGAAAATGTAATGAAGAGGGATTAGCTGAGATGATTGAGATTTGAGTGAGAGACGAGAGTTGAGTGATAGAGAGGGTTTTGAGATTGAAACAGAGGTTTGTTAATTTGTTGTAATTGAGCTGAGAGGGCCAAGACTCTGTAACTATTATTAAATTGAAGGAATTTGATTTAGTGTGCAACTGTGTGTTAATTCTGGTGAAGACTCTCGTTTACTTCTGTGAATCCGTGTTCTGAACCTCATCCAGGTATTTCCTCTGTTTTCATATTTTAATTGTAAATTTTAGTGTTTATGTGTTAATCATGGTCAATAGTATTAAGGACAAGGATAGAAGAGAACAAAGAGGCTTGATATTGGTTGAAGGCCCATACTCCATCCTAACCATCGATCTAAATTTCAATTTCTTACGTCATAGTCAATGGTGGGGTTAGGTCTATTTTTAACCCATGCGTTAGTTGAAGAACCGCTAGCCATAGGATTTGATGGATTCCATTATCCAATGGATATCAGGTTTTAAGATGATTAGATGATAATCTGAAATCCAGACCTGAGCTCTTATAGACCAAGAGTTTATAAACCATATCGGCTCCATAAGGGCGATTAAGTGTCACTCAAGTTCCTTGGCCGATATCGTTGTGAACCATTGGATCCAGCACACTTTGATCAATGGCACAGAGTAAAGTGCCTGCGCAGAAAGAGGAAAGTCAACGTGGGACAGGTTGTTGTTCAATTGTTGTTCAATTGCTTTTCAATTACTATTCAGTTGCTATTTAGTTGTTGTTCAATTACTTTTCACTTGCTGTTCAATTGTTGTTTAGTTGCCGTTCAATTGACCTCCTGTGTCATTTTTGGTATCAGAGAATAGAGATTGAGTTTGAGTGCAGTAAACATGCTGCCAAGGAGAGGAGATGGCATAGGTCGAGGAAGACCTGAAGCAAATGTAGTTTTGCTGGAGGAAATCTGGAGCCTGCTTACAAGGATGGACATAATGGAGACTGCTCAGAGAAGAAAACCTGATGAAGGAGTTTCCAGTATTGAAGAAGAATCTTCTGAAGAAGAAGAAGAGGAGGAAAATGAAACTACCAAAGTTATCAAGATGTTGGCTAAAGTAGGTAGAAAACCAAAGATGGAAATTCCTGTGTATGAAGGGAGTCTCAATGCAGAAGAGCTAATGGATTGGATCAGTTCATTGGAAAAATATTTTGACTATGAAGAGGTTGATGACAAAAAGAAGGTGAAATTTGCAGTTACAAGATTGAAGGGTCATGCAACTATTTGGTGCGATGAACTACAAACATCCAGAACAAGAAAAAGAAAGTCCAAGATAAAGCAATGGGAAAAAATGGTGAGTAAAACGAAAGCTAAATTTATGCCGAAAGATTATCAGTTAAATATTTTCAAATAATTATAGAATTTAAGGAAAAAAGGAATGTTTGTTAAAGAATACATAGAAGAGTTTTATAGATTGAGTATTAGAGCAGGACATGCAGATGATGATATGGAGAAGGTAACAAGATATATCAATGTCTTATGATATGACATACATGATGAGATCAGCTTGCTGAGTCTGAAGACCATTGAAGATGCCTATCAAGCACGTTTGAAGGAAGAAGAGAAGATGTTGAGAAGAAAAATCATAGGAATAGAGGGAAAAGTTCAATAAGAGGTAGAGGAACTACCGGACCAAGGTTTCAGCAACATCATAACAAAAAAGGAAGTTCAAGTAGTCTACCACCACATAGGGGAGATTTTAATAGAGGAGGATTTGCACCTAGAGGAAGAGGTCGAGGAAGAGATATTCGGTGTTACACATGTGGAGAATGGGGACATGGATCATGGGACTATCCTCATAATAAAACAACAAGTCAGAGGAATGTGAATGTGGCCAAGGCAAAGGAAGAAAAAGCTCAAATTACAGACAAGGAAGAATCTCCTAAAGTAAGAGAATCCCTGTTGTTGAAAAGGGTATTGCTTAATGTAGAGAAAGAGACTGAAGAACCAACTCAGAGGAAGATTTTATTCAGAACTACATGCAAATCCAAAGGTAAATGTTGTAAAATGATAATTGATAGTGGAAGCACTAATAACCTTGTTTCTACAGACATGATGGATAAGCTAGGATTAGTGAAGACAATACACCCTACTCCTTACAAAGTGTCATGGTTGCAGAAAGGACATCAGATTATTGTGACAGAACAATGCAAGGTAGAGATACAGATTGGTACGTATAAAGACATGATATTGTGTGATGTAATGCCAATGGATGTATGCCATGTATTGCTGGGAAGACCGTGGCAGTTTGATCATAAAGCTATTCATGATGGGAGGAAAAATACTTATACTTTGGAGAAGGATGGAAATAAACATATATTTTTGCCATTGAAGGATGACATTGACAAAGGAGCACCTAGAAATAGTGTTATGATGATGAGTGGTGTTATCACTTAAGAAAAAATTCTTAAATTTTGAATATCAGTTTGATTCCAAAGGATTGGTGTTAGTCTTGGTCTAGTCTTTCCATGGTTTGTTTTAGAGTCTAGGACCTAGAAGGGAGTCTCGTTGGCATTGTAAAATAGGGTCAAAGCTCTAGTTTTACTTATCGCTGATCCCACATCACACCCAAATTTCCATGTGTCAAACTTGTGTTAAGGTTTTCATGCTTTACGAAACTTCCTAGGAGTTTTCGTAGTGCAAAACCCAAAATTTGCATTGGCTAGGCTACAAAATCATGGATTCATGCCAAATCTCACCTAGCTGTCTAATCCATCAGAATCGATTAATATTTCATCATCAACTGTCAGTCCATGCACCATGCCTATCACATGCAGCCACTTATTTTCATCATTAGATTCGTCAGGTGTCTTGGTACGCATGATTTTCAAATTTCAAAAAAGGGTCCAAGTGTTTTCAGTTATGATCATGTTTTTTTTCATGCATAGGAGACAAATTGATAGGAATTTGATTAGAATTATTTAAAGTTCTAGTGAGGCAGCTCCCCTTTCCATTTCAAGTAAGGTAGTGATCAAGGTTAAGACAGTGCAAGCTCTTTCAATTTTCATTTTGCAGGAATTCCATGGAGATGTCTGTAGAGAAGAAGGATCATAGATCAGGTAGGTGTCTAAGGAATGATCCTGAAGGTTTAGTTGTTCTCTTGAGGAACAATGAAGTTGAACAAGCTTTCAAACATGATGGTTGGTGAAGATTTTGTGAAAAACTTCAAGGAGGCCACACACAATTCACCGAAGTGTTTTCTGTCAATTTCACAGGATTAAATTTGAAGGTTGGAGTGCTTGAATTACCAATTTCTTGAGAGGTTATACCCGTAGTCACTGAAATTCCAAGGGGATAGGAGATGTGGTTTAAAAACTTCAAGTTTGATATGACTCCTTGCAAGGAATTCTTGAAGCCAGAGTTTATTGATTCAGACTTAAACAAGTCAGTGCCCGGGAGCTCTGTGAAGGATTCATATGCTAATTTGCTTACTTGCATATAGAGATACTTTACCTGTGAGGGGAGATACCATAAGGTGTATTCCTATCACTTCAAACTTCTGCTTCATTTCACTGGAAATATATCTTTGGAATTTCCTTTCTATCTGTTTAGTAGCCTAGGAAAAATGTGTGACAAGGTTCAGTTGAAGAAGGAAGCCTGTGAGACCTCGTTGTTCCATCATGGCTCAGTCAAATTGATTTTTTCACATGAGCTTCAGAAAATAGATAGGGAGTGGTCCATTTTCTTGTTTATGTCTGGCTTCAAAATTGAAACTAGTCTTAGCCCTAAGGCTATGGGGATTTCTTCACCAGTAGTAAGTCATTGGGAAGAAAAAAGATCAAGAAGATTTGTGAAATTGAAAGCCAGAAAGTAGGTGAAGGAGCCTATGAGACCACTAGTAGTTCAAGACACCCCTCAACAGTCACAGAGCAAGAAGGTTTAGATTATTAAGGTAGTATAAGAGCAATCTATTGATAAAACTATCTAAAGAAGGGTAACAAGAAGGCAATTGGCCAAGGAAAAGGGGAAGACTGCAATTGCTGATGAAAGCCCAGCTTCAAAGGGAAGTTTTAATTATCACCTCCAGGCCATCGACATAGAAGAGTCTCCTCTGGTCCAAGCAGAGTTACATGAAGCCAGCAAGAACAAAACCAAAAGAGTTAAACCTTCCAAAAAGCTTCAATTTGATGACTAGGTCTCAGAGTTTGTGTTCAAACCAAGAAGACCCGTGGCAAGGCATTAAAAAAGGATACAAGAGGCACAACCAAAAGCAAGTGAGACAGGGGAGGTAGCAGAATTACACAAAGGACCTGTAGTTCCATTAGAAACATCATCACAACTACACAAAGATGATAGAAGTAAGGCAGTTATCACTTAGCAGGAGGAATGTAGTTTTGAAGAGGTAAAAAAGAAATTGAAGCTTGCAAATCTTGAGATTTCCAAACTTAGAAAAACCTTAAGGAAACATGTAATGAAGGAAGCTAATTTTAACAAAATGGAGGCTACGTGGGAATATAAAACAGTTTCAATACCCGAAGTGGTTAGTTGTCATGTGCAATATTTCACTTGGACGGTCCTTGCAATAAAAGAGGCAAGATATATCAGAAGGGTCAATACAAAATTGAGAAATGGAATCCGAATGATGAAAATATAGATTGAAGATCTAAAGATATAGCTGAACCAGCCTGAAGGACATCCTCAACTAATAAGAACCACATAGCAAGTAAGGCTAATCCTAAAATTTTGATGTGGATCACCTTTTTGAAGTTTACTTTGAAGAATGGTATTAGTTTATTCAGTTTTGAACAACCCCGTGGTATATGGAAAAGCCATTTCAAAAGAAAGAAATCTCAAGGAAGTCAAATTTTGGCATAAAATTGTGTTTTTGAAATCACACAATAGTTTTGTAGCGCGCTACAAAAATACTGTGGGTGATACTTAATGCACCGCAGTTTTGTAGTGTGCTACGAAACCACTGTAGCTGCACATCATGATTTTGTGGGCTAATTTTGAGAAGAAAAAGGAACTCTTTTTGAAGATGTGCTGCTGCAAAGGATTACTAACAAGGTTTGAACATCAAGCAAGTGCAAAAAAAGGAAAGGAAAGACATTTATGAACTTCGAACTTAATGTTATGAAAATGGTCGTTATTTCGTAACTAGAACTGTTCATGATGCTTCAGGCAGAATTAAAGAAGTTTTTGTCTTACCACGTGTATAGGAGCAAGGTCTACAGCTCATGGAAAACAAGCTAATCCAATGCATTTTATGTAATTAAGAAGAACAACAGGGATAACAAACTTCGAAGATCCTTTTTGGAGACCAAAGCAGAAAAACGGGAGCAACTTTCTAATATCCAGGTACAGTCAAAGAATAAGACATCAAGGGTCAGCACGGAGCTTAAAGCCGCCACCAAAGCCAAACTGAAGGCCACTTGTTAGGGAATGAGTTTGTTTTATAATCAATTCCACTACCAACATAATGAGGAGTTATACTCCTAATTGTTTTAGGTCTCTAGAACTGCTAGTTAACAGTCAGTTATATTAAATAGTTGGTTTTAAGTGTCAATAGGTGTCAAATTAGGAAGAATTCGAATTGCCCTCATGTTGGAGGAAGGAATCTAAGTCATGTAATGAACTCTATATATGGGAGAAAATGCAATGCACCAAGGGTTGGAATTTTTGTAAAGAATTCTCATATTGTGCTTTTGAGTAAGACTCCGTTTAAAGTAATACGAAATTTGGCTTTGCTTCTTAGGATTTAGAAGGAATTCAATGTTCAAAATGTCTTATGGTTGTCCTCTTTTCATTACTTATAGTGGTATGCATGTATGATTACTTAGAATTCATTAGCTATGCTCTAATTTCTTTCATACATTTGTGGACTGTGTTTTCCTTTATGGTTCTGATGTACTCTCCATATGTTGAATTCTAGATGCCCTGACTTCCATGTAAAGCTAACATTATTGTCATACTGCAACATTTTTGACTCCATAAGCCCAATGAATGTTTATTAATTGTGTTTCAACCATTCACACTTCTTCACTTACTTCATAGAGTTAGCCATCTAATCCTTATCAAAAATCTTTAATCTACTGAGAGAGCCCTCTCAGGTTGAGGAGGCTAAGCCTCAGCCAAAAGTTGGTTTGAAAGAGTTACACAATGTCTTCCTGATCAGTAGCTTTTCAGGGTTAGGTTTTGTGATAACAGGTGGAAAGAAGCTATTGCAAGAGATTGGGAAAGGTGAAGAAATGCATTTTTCTGTCATAGGAAGACCTAAGGTAATTTAAACTTCCACAAAATTAGATGATTTACTTGAAGAAATCAAAACTCTATTAAATGATTTTGCTGAAATTATTGTGGATGAGTTTCCAAATGCATTACCACCAATCAGGAGTATTAGTCATCATATTTTTCTAATACCAGGAGAAAGTTTTCCAAACAAAGCAACGTACAAATTAACTCCTCAAGAGAATGCAGAAGTTGGAAGACAAGTGCAAGAACTGATGGATAAGGGACTAATCAGAGAGAGTATTAATCCATTTGCTGTACCAACATTACTCAGTCCAAAGAAATGAGGTGTTTGGCGTGTGTGTACAGATTCAAGAGCCATAAACAAGATCACTATCAAGTATAGATTTCCTTTACCACACATAGATGATTTGATGGATTGTTTGAGTGGCTCAAAGTATTTTATTATAATAGATCTGAAGAGTGGATATCATCAAATAAGAATTAGAGAAGGAGATGAATGGAAGACTGCATTTAAAACAAACAATGGCTTGTATGAGTGATTAGTGATGCCTTTTGGACTCAGTAATGCACCTAGCACGTTCATGAGATTGATGAATGAAGTCTTGAAGGAATATGCATGTGAGTTTATTATTGTTTATCTTGATGATATTCTAGTTTTTAGTAGAAGTAAAGAAGAACATCTAGAGCATCTTAAATTGGTTTTAAGAACTCTGTAGGAAGAGAAACTATTGATAAATCTGAAGAAATGTAGGTTCATTAAAGAAGAATTAATTTACTTGGGATTTGTAGTTTCTAAGGAAGGGTTGAAAATGGATCCAGAGAAAGTCCAAGTAATTTGGAACTGGCCTATTCCAAGGAATATATTTGAGGTAAGAAGTTTTCATGGTCTTGCAAGTTTTTATATGAAATTTATCAGAGGTTTTAGTCAGACTGGTGCACTTTTTGTTATATACCTAGGGGGGGGGGGTAATATGGGGTACCGAGGGAGGTACCCAAGGTAATAATGTAATAATGGGATGGGCCATAGTAATAAATAAGGTGGTTAACCCATGTCATGTAAGGGACCACAAGTAGTTATTAATAATGTAAGGGGCCCATGGTATTAGTTGATGGTATGAGGAAACCATGGTAATGATGCATGGTATTGTATGTATGAGGCCTATATAGAGGCTAGAGACTCCACATGGAGAGATATGAAGAGAAGTATTCTTGTATGAACAAGCATATGGATTGTGGAGTATTCTCCTTCCTTAAGGAGTGAATGTATGGTGTTGCCCTACCATAAGGGTTTGATCAATAAAGAATCATTTCATATTATATCTGGGTTTATTTGCATTGTCTCATACTTTCATATCAGATCTATAATATTTTGGGTTA
>APFE030059756.1:0-15419 GCA_000404065.3 Pinus taeda
CAAAAGGTGGGAGATAACATTGTGTTCATCCACCCAAGAAAATAACAAACCTAGGGGAAACTAAGGTCAAGCTAATGGAAACAACTAAGTTACACTAGGTATTTTAATCACCTAGAATTATCGTGAAGATAATTTTAAAATTTTGTCATGTGTGTGTAGCTCATAATTGGTCTAGTAGCTATAAATTCCTATCTCAATCACTTATATCAAGCCTTCTACAAGAGATGTCTATCCTCCCTTGTTGAGCATTATGCTCCCATGTCTAATGGTGCGTAGGAGTTGAAGTTTATGTAAAACCTACTGAAGAGAGAAAGGGTTGCATCGAAGAAAGGCCCTTTCCATGCCCAATGAGAAAATCCCACACATGATCCCCCCTCATTCAAATGTTTTCAAATTTGGAGAATAACATAGTGAATTGCAAGGTCGTTTGGAAAAATCTTGTGCATGGTATTTATGCCACACATTTTGTGCATGGTGGGCATGCCAATCCACCTCCTCATTATTCAATAGGGTAGTTAATTGGGTCTCATGTCCCCCATTAGATCCCTTTCGTTGTGTACTTTTTAAATTTAAAATCACAATATATTTATATGCATAAATATTATAACCAAAAACACATTGATAAAAGAAGATTTAATGCTTTTTATTTAAATAAACTCACTGTATTTATTTGAAGTTTTGTTTTTTTTAGCACAATTAGGTTATCCAATTTTTGGTGAGATTATGTTTTCTATTTTCTAAAAATTTATATTTGGATTATTAAATAAATTTAATATCCTCACATCCTAGATGGGGATGTGATCTACGAACAAAATAAAAATTGTTTAGAGGGAACACCTCCAGTCATGTCTATATCATAGAGGTTGGAATATTCCATGTTTTAAATGAGTCTACTTTCTAATTACTTCAAATTCCTAAGAAAATAAAAGATTAATAATACCTTAGCACTTACATAATAAATTTGTAATTTTTACTAAATTTGGTATTGAAGAATGATATATATATATAATATATAATATGGAGAGATAAATTTTCAAAGTAAAAAATAAATATAATATATTTGATGAATTAATATATATCAAATGCTTAAGAAACGTGCATTAATGGAAAGAGGGAATTGTACAATTCACTAGTATCAATTGGCAATATCAGGCGCTATAGTACATTTCCAATTTCAAATGTTTGGGTATATTTTTTGTAGGTGAACCTTCCAAAGTAACATAACAATAGATCCAAAATGCACAAGAGATGAAGTAATGTGTAGTGTGGTACAAGCTAAGATGAGAATCACATTACAATGGGAAGCTAAAGAATTTTAGAAGAAGGAGATAACGTGACTCAACGAGTGGGAAATAAAAGACTATGTTGTCTAAGAATTAGTAAACCTTGAATGTTTTGAGTATAGAGTTTTTAATTCTCATTTAAGAAAAATTATAAGACTTAAAAGAAGCAAGTCAAGGATGGTTAGGAAATGTTGTACCATTTGGTAATTTATAGTGGTAACAATAGATATATATTTGGTCTCTTCCATGAAGATAGTAGAGAATCTATATTTAAAAATAAATCCACATCCCACCCCTTACAAAGTTTCATCATTGTAAAAAATATCATCAAATCCTAGTCAATGAATAATGTAAGGTACATTATTATATTCCTAGAATTGAGCGTGAATTTTTTTTATTTTTTTTATGTGAGGGCTATCGATTTTTCCCATTTTTGATGGGAATTCCATGGTATTTTGATAGGAAAGCTACCATGGTTGTAGATGTTTAATTTTCCTTACGCCCTAAATCTAGTGTGAGTCTAATCCAACAAACAAACCCACTAGGAATCCTAAACTTATGACAACTTAGCACAACAAAAATCTTGAGGAGTAAAATTAGTTAAGATCATAGAGATTTGATCCCAAATCTCGATTATTTTATTAATCCATCAATAAAATAATCGCTCAACTCCCATACCAAGGGTCACACCTTGTGATCACTAGTACAACTAGTATACATAGTATACAAACTAGGGCATCAAATCTACTACTTCCTATATGAAATCTAACTAATGCGAAAACATGGAAAAAATATGCAAAGCCCTTCTCCTTCAACCCTTTCAATACTTATTTTGCCTGACATGTGGGAATTATTTTATCTCCTTGACCACAAAGAGGTACTTCACTATCCATGATCTTCTCACTATGAAATTGAGCCTCCAATTACAATGTATGTTAGCTTCCAAGTAGGTCTTCCACTGAGAGTTAATTAGCCATATAAGTCATTATATAATTGGATGGGAAAGAGGTACGAAAACATGCTTTAGATGAATGAACTTTTTTTATCAATGGTATAAATTAATTCCACTTGAGTGATTTGATGGAGCTGTAATGATTCAAAACCATTGGTTGCTGAGAGTTTTTTTAGTGTGTTATGAGAGAAATCCCTTCAAATTTTCTATTAATTATTTCTTTAGTGTGAATCAAACAAGTGTTAGAAGAGGATAAGGAACTATCGTGAGCAAATATTAGAATGGATGGTAAAACATTTTATCAATGAATAGATTCCTAACTCTCCATTGCAAGTAAATTCAAGGGATTTTTTAGAATGGTCAATCATGACAACCATGTTCAATTAAGTATCCAACATTGGCATGGTTAGAATTGTCAACCAAACTAAACTATGATCAAGCATGGTAAACCATATATTAATGTTAATCTTAGGATAAATATATATAAGGAGTTATACATATAGTATCATTCCTCTAGTTTATAATATTTCATCCTAGGGTTTAATATTAATCATAGGGTTTATAGCATTACTCAATGGGTTTATAATACAAATGTTTATAATTTTAGAGTTTATAATATTAATCCTAATTTTTATAGAATTAGTCTTAGGGTTTTTCATATTAATCATAGGATTTTAATCATATTAATCCCAGGGTTTGAATATCAACTTTTGAGTTTAATAATACTAATTATTATCTTTATAATATTAATGTGACCATTTATATATTAATCTTGTTTGGTTTATAGTATTTAAACTTATTGTTTGTATAATCTTTATGGCTTATAAAATTAATGTGACCATTTATAGATGTGGACTCTTATGGTTTACAATATTAATCATGGGTTTATAATCCTAAGGGTTTAATATTTAGTTTTATGAATTTATAATATAATGAGTTTATATAGTTGTAATTGAATGTTTTTATAATCTTTGGTTTAAAATATTGAATCCTTAGGGCTTCATAATATTGGTTTATATTAACATTTATAATATAACCTAGAGGTTTAATGATAATTATACTAGGGGTTATATTATTCTAAGCTTTATAATATTAAACACTAGGGTCTACTATTAATCTTACGGTTTATAATTCAAGGGTGTAATATATTGATCTTATGTTTTAATATATTACTATTAGGGTTTATAAATTTTTCTTTTATAATATTTAGTTTACTATTAGGTTTTAATACTGTGATGCATTGGGATAATACAAAAATTTATTCAATGTTGCATTGCTACATTAAAAAAATGTGGTTTAATATTAGGGTTTATAATATGGGTTTATAGTATTAGCCCTTAATATTGGGTTTATAATATTTGGGGTTATAATATTGAGTTTAATATTATGGCTTTAAATACTAGGTTTATAATATTAGTGTTAGAGTTCATAATATTGGCTTTTATAATGCTAGCGTTATAATACTTCTTTTAATATTATGGTTTAATGTTGTGATGGTATAATGATACAAAATCTATCCAACATCACATTATAGTAGACATTGTATGATCGACGAAAAAAATAATCTCACAAAACTTGTTGCAATGTTACATTACATTGCAATTTATTCAATTTTCATATCAAAATTCAGATTTAATATTAAGGTTTATAATATTAGGGCTTATAAAGTTAGGGTTTTAGTATTAGAGTTTTATAATATTATGAACCACATGTATTAATGTTTTGGCTTTAGATTTGATATGGATTTTAATATTGACTTCAATATTAATCTTAGGATTTATAATATGAGTTTAGTGTGCTGTAGATGTTGTAGCATAATGTTTAACCTTTCGACTAAGTCAAATTAAATAAAAATAAATTTAATTTAAATTAAATAAAAATATTAATATAATGTAATGTAAACATTTTAAAATAAGCAAAGTGAAATACAAAATAAAACTAAAATAATGGAAATAGAAATGCCCCATGGTAATTACTCATAGTACTCACATGGAATATAACCTATTTAAAGTGGGAAATTAAACCACCCTACATCCATCTTAACTCTGGATATACTAAGTGTTGAGAGAGATCAAACCTCTTTTTACTCTAAAAGAAGTTAGCATCTTAAGAGAATTGATCCCTATGTGATCTTCTTAGTAGATCCTTAGCTAGGATGGATCTAGCATGATATAATTTTCAGCTTTCAATAGGTTATATTTCACATGAATACCATGGATTCTCAATAAAATGGACCATTTTTTATTTTTATTATTTTATTTTTATAGTGCTAATATACTTTTTTGCCTCATTTAAAAGGTTTGCATTACATGACATTAATCTTTTTCTTTAATTTAATTTTTATTTATCTATTTATTCTAATGTAATTTCACTTAGTCAAAAAGTTAAACATTAAGTTACAACATCTTATTTACTTAACTAATGTTAGTGTGTGTAGTTTTTTATTTTATAATATTAGGGTTTGTAATATTTGATTTAGTATTAAGGTTTAATATTGTGACATTATGATTATATTTTTAATGTAAACTTTAGTACACTAAATTATAACATTAATATTACTATAATAGTATAGGGCTTAGTCTAATAGACTTTTTCATAGGAGTGTAGTGAAACAATATGAAGAACGAATGTGATTTTTCTTTTCTTTTTTTGTTTAAAATGCATTTTTCAATACGTAAATGGATTCAACACCCTCAAAAGTCTCTGGGTAACTCCAATTGTTGAGATTAGGTTTCAGAAATCTTTGTTTTATTTTGCTTAAAGTTAAGGTGAAAAATGTAGTAAAAAAAATCATTCTTAATAAGTTAGACTATGCCATATTATAATAGAAGTAGTCTAAATTATAGCGCAAATAGACTTTTTGATGACATTTTTCCTGTTAATTTTAACCAAAATGTGGTTGAGATTTTTAAAAAACTTGAGTTTCAGTTGTTTAATATTTTTAAGTGCCTAGGTGGTTTGGAGTGTGTTGAATTCATTTATGCATTAAAAATTAAATTTAAACAAAAAAAATCACATTTTTGATTGAAATTTTATATTTAGTCTATTAGCCTTGGCCTATTATACTAACATTGTAATATAATAGTAATTAGTATAATTTAAATATAATAATACAAATTGTTTTATTATAATAGGACTTGCAAAGTCATAATTATATATTAATTAATATCAATATTACTATTAGTATTAAATTATTGGTGTACATATTTTAATTATTAATGTGATTGATGGGAATTTATCTATTTATATCAACCACATTAGGTGTGTTGATGTTGTATTGGATTAAAATCAAATATGTAAAATTAATAATAATTGAATTAGAAATATTAAAATGCCATAAATTCTTTGTCAAACATATATATATATATATATATATATATTATATATATATATATATATATATATTATGTATTGTATGGTTTATTATTATGTATATATGTATGTAATATACATACATACATACATACATACTACATACATACATAATACAATACATACAACATACAATATATATATATATTATATAATATATTTATATATATATATATCCCCATTCAGAGCCTAGCTATGATTAGGATTTGTGTACAAGCACAAACTCAATAACATAGACGATCATAGACTTCCTAAGCTAGCTTTAAATTCTAGCCAAAACCACCTAAGGGTCAATCGGGGTGGCATAAAGACACAAGGGCCTGGTTAAACTATTGGGAGACCAATGAGAATGATGCATTGCAAAACATAAATAACATTAAAGATCTTGTTACTTCTAAGTTCAAAGAAAAAATGTGGTGTGAGAAAGATTTAGCGGCTAAAAGAAAATTAAGTTATTATAAGAAGGTCATCAATCCCACCCTAGAATATCAAAAGTATCTCTCTATTTTAACTAGCTCAAAGAAGAAAATTAAAATAGCAAAGATTAGAAAGAATTCTCATGAGCTCCATAGTGAAATATGGCATTGGGCAGTTCCTAAAATGCCATGGATGGAAAGGATCTGCCATATATACGAGAATAGGAACATCGACGATGAAAACCACTTCGCCTTAGAGTGCCCCACGTACAACCACATTAGATCTCAGTTTCACAATATTTGTTACAATACTAACCTTCCTAGGCTTTTACAATGTCAAAACTATAGTGAGCTCAGGAGGATTCTCTCCAAGCTTTTTGAGAATAGGAATAAAATATTAAATCAAAATAAATAATTTGTTTCTTTAGGTCCGATAGACCAATGTTTGGTCTCAGCGGACGTTAACCATCATCATCATCATCATAAATCAATGAAGCCAACCTACTATATTAACAGTTGCAAAACAATATTTGTAAAGATGTTTGATGCAAAGAAACTACCGCATGAGTTTTTTTAAGACCTGAACAGATTAAGATAAAGATATTGGATGTAGAAAAAATATCCCATGAAAATTTAAAGCAAAGGAAATATATTACCAGCAAAACAGCATTTAAACTAATAAATCTATAAAACTAACCTTTACATATTCAACAATTACGAATCAAAAGATGTGGAAGCTACTCACAAATCACCACTACTACTAGCGCTTTATTTTCAGTGGAAGCTTCTCGCTAATCATTACTCGCGAAAAGTGGAAAAATGTGATAAACATCTCACCACATATATTAGTCATTCCAACATGTATTTATGATATTATATAATTGTAAAATACTTCCTGAAGAGGCACAACACTTATTATATAATTGTAAAATACAGTCCTCATGGGGCACAACAATTATTGTAATTGGAAAATATTGTCCTAATGCAAACAAACAAGCAATGAAGGAGGTAGAAGAAACCCTAAATGAGTTAGTAAACTATACTTTTGCAAAAAGAAAATTATTAATAAGAGGTAACAAGTTGGAAATTATTAATAGATATTTAAAGTGATCTTTTAAATATCTTTTCTAACAAAACAAACACTAATAATTATTTTATTATTAAACATTTAAAGTGATTTTCATATTTTTAAATTAAAAATTAATTTTATTCCAATACATATTAATATCAAAATTTTTATTATAAATTTTTATAAATTACACTAGCTTAATTAAGAAAAAGCCAATAATTTGACTGAATATTCCACCTAACTTCATGGACACATACACCTAAAAACATATTATATGACTTGTATAAAGTTTCCACATTTTGGAGTTGTAGAGCTCAAATTTACCATTCTAACACATACCTACAAGTTTTCTTAACAAACAAATGTCCCATTAACTCCAAAATGTAGATCTATTAGATTTAAAGCCATATCATATAGACTTCAACACATTATGTCCTTGGTGTTAGGTGGAGTATCCAATAGGAATGTGGAAATTTGATAATATAGTATACAATTTAAAAATGTATAATGATGGTGGGGATTTTGGTTAATATGCATTGAAATAAAATTTCCCTCATTAAAACATGAAAAGGGTACTTATCTTTACTTAAAATATTAAATATATGCTTGAAAAATATAATTATAAATAAAGCTACAAATATGAATTCATTTTTTGAAAAGTTTATTTTCTTTGAATATATTCATATTTTATATACCATAAAATCACCTTATTTAAAACACAAATTCCCCAATGAAAATGTTATTATTCTATTATTGTTGTGTGGTGATCCTTGTAATACAAGATTTAAATGAAAAAACAATATTAAGATATCAAAGATAACATAAGTTTTGTTATATCTCTCATATACAGACAACTATATTTAATACATAGCATTTTATCAACTCTCAATATGTATCTATCAAGTTTTAAATTCTCTTGACATTAATATAGAAAAAATTTCCAATAAACCCAAGAAGAAAAATAGATATTCCATTATTTATGACCTAGAAACATTACGAGATGTTAGTTTGGGGTTGCTTGCAAAATAAATAAATGAAGAAAGAAAATTATTTATGCAAATATTTATCTAGAAAAAATACCTATGTACCCTAGAAACATGTCATATCAACATCTATTACTATTCAAACTGGCCAACCCCTTCCTAAAAGGCACTCTAGTTTGGCTCCTTTTACGCATGTCATGCATTTCATGACATAAGAAAATACAAAAATGCTTTGTTTTAAATGGGTTATGCTTTTTTAATAACCCAGCAAGCCTAGATCATATGTCCATCTTAACTTTTGATATGCCAGGGGCAGAAAGATTACTGCTTATCAAATCTCTTTTCAATAGATTTGGTCCTCTCATGCTTGGAAATCCTTAGTTAAGATGGATCTAGGCCCCTTTAATTCCCCCCATTAAATAGTTTATATTCCACATGAATACCACTAGTTGAAACCATGAGTTTTCAATACCACTGGTCATTTTTGTTTATTTATTTTTTTGGAAGGTCCTTGGTTGTAGCTATTTTTCTGATACAAGCAAGCAAGAAGTTTATAATTAATGATGAGCCACATTTCTACAATTAAAGGATTCATTGTTTAGGCTGCATGTACACTGTAAAAAGAAAATAATAACCACCAATCACACCCAAGTTATTTTCATACCTCCAATACAATTATAATTCTTTAAAAATCACCAGATAACTAAAAATGCCATATGGTGGTCTTTAAAAGAGATTCACTTCATCTAAAGAAGAGAAGAAATAGACCTTAACATCATAAGTTTCAAGAAAGGAATATAAACATGGAAAGAGGTAGGGAATCAGTAATAATATCATCAAGAACATGGGAAACAACAGGAAGCCTCTGAAAAGCCTCTCAAGCCTTGTATCCACGTAGAGAGGCAGAGATCTGTGATGATTCAGTAGAATTTAAAGCAAAATTACTCTAACATATAGAGTGCATAACAATTATATATACATCTGTTAATATTTACAAATGGTAGCAAACAACTTCTTTGGATAATGGATAGGCAACCTAACTCTTGAGAACTATTACTTAACAACATCTTCCAAACTAATAAACTTCCAAGCACAAAATGTCAAAACTCCACTACTCTTGAGAAACTTGTCACTTATACACATGCTATGTTAATTCCCTAAGGTGGTTATTAGTTATAATCTTGGTTTTAGACATGTAATGATTTGAAAAGTAAATAGCGCTTAGCTACTAGAACACTCTTCAAATTAAGACACTTTACTACAAAAACCAAATTTTTGAATGGATTGAGATATCATCATGTATGCAAACTTCCAGCAAGCAATGAATTAAAATTTTATACAAAAATCTATGCTCTCATTAAAATTCCGAGTATGAATTCTATTCCAAAAGATGTCCATTGTCTTTCATTCCATGTCCTTGCTTTAAAATATAGTTTCTAATTTATCTAGCTAGTTGCTGAAAGAGTTTCTTTACAAAATTAAAAATAAAAGTAAACTCAACAACACTGTTGTTATACAATAAACACCCCCTAGAGATGTAGAAAGTGTTATTTTCACGTGTTTGCTTGTTGTAGAGTATATTATCCATGCAAGGAACTCAAATCCTGCTTAATTTCTTTTGTAATTGGAAGCAACTTTTCTGAATCATAGGTAAACATTTTATTGGTTGCACATTTTCTAATCAATTGAAGATGATACAAGCAATTTTCTACTAGATATTACGTAAAATCGATATTCTTTTGATGGTTTTTATGATGTTATTTACTAACATAGTCCATACAATTTGGAAGAACCTTTTCTCAATTAAAATACAAAAAATAAGAAAATTGCGAAAAATATGACATACTCACAGCTTTTTTTTAGCTTGAGAAGAGAATATTATTTAGTCATTTTTTCCTATTCCTAGGATGAAGAAATGCATTATGGCTGGTCAAATAACAAACATTTTTCCAGTAGATCCAATCGTCTTTGAGATATTTCAAATTCTCCAAAGACAGACAATTCTCCAAGACACACACACACTCTAAAGATGTAAAGAAAACAAAATGGTGATATTGCAATTTTTTTTATCAAAAGCTATTTAGCTAAAACTTAAATCTTATCCTTTTGTTCCAAACTTTACAAAAAAAATCATCCCAAATTTGACAAATTTTCTCAAGAGAGAGAGAAAATACAAGAGCGTTATGTCTTTAGAGGGGAGACTGAAAATTTTGTCTCAAGTTTTACAAAGTTTCGCAAAACACAAAGAAAAAATGCAATCAATTTCAATTGGGCATAAATTTCAAATTTAAAGCTAATTTCCTCCATTTCAAATTTTACACAGTTCAATCAAATACATTTAATTTCAGTTTTTTGGGGTGACCCAGTGCAACTTTTAGCAAACATTTACAAATTTCAAGATTTTACTTCGACATGAAGAAAGAAATCTAGCAAAATGAAGTGTAACCTTTTTGTTTTTACCTAGCTACAATTTGACACCAATTGTCTCAAAAAAATAATAACACAATAACCATCTCACTAATATTAAGAACAATAGGATGGTTTAACCTCAGAAACAAAGCACAACATATTGTCCATTAAAATGAAAAAAACATATGAACATAAATCATATTATAGTACAAACAAATACATATATAAACTTATTCCATTGAAAAACTAAACTGGTGTAACAACATAGGAAATTTAACCAAAGGAAAACATTACTAAGCTTTGTAGCTACAACTAAAGTGAAATTTACAATAGTCCAGAAAAGTTTCACTTCTCACGAAATAGAAAACGAGTTTAGTGGGTATAATTAATAATCCTATAGTAAATAGTAGGGACAAGAAACTAAAATAACATAACAGAACCCTAATGAATCTAGGGTTTAATCTATGCATAACTTTTTAGTAAATAGTAGCCACAAAAAATTAAAATAAAACAACGGGAAAGAATCTAAGGTTTACTTTATGCATAAAATTCTAGTAAATAGTAGCTACAAGAAACTAAAACAAAATAACACGAACCAATTAAGGGTTTAAAATATGAGACTACATAAAACCCCCTAAAACACCTGGAGTTCAGAGCCATAGGGTTGAACACTTGTCTACTAGCCCTGATCCTATTCACAACCATGTTGAGCCAGAGAGTGAACTACCTGAAAATCAAACACAAATGTCATATTAAAACTTGTAATTATTATTAATGTATAACATAACACGATAGAAGAGCTTTCAACAAGGGGAATTACATATTAAAGGAATAATTTGCAACTGCCTCCAATCTTCTAAAGCAGATATGAAAATCGTGGGAAGTTGAGGCCTCTAACAAATAGACTGCAAACAAAAAGAGATTAGTAAGTAAAATTTGGGTGTATACTAATAACCAATCTAGCAGACATAGAAAATAAAGGAACCATCGAAAAGAAGAAAATAATGGAACCATTGAAATGAAAACCTACTTAACCTATAAATTGTACATGATATCCGAATGATGGAGCAGAGAATTAGTCCCTGAGTGGATGTGGATGGAGTGGATGTGGCCTCAACGTGAATCAGTTCCATAGTGGATAGTGGATGTGGCCTCACGACAGTAAAAAATAACCTGGAATAGAAGAGCTAGTTGTAGGGATGACAATGTTACTATTGACAAATGGGGTTGAGAGCTAATTGAGAGCTAAAATAACCTGGAATAGAAGAGCTAGTTGTAGGGACGACAATGTTACTATTGACAAATGGGATTGAGAGCTAATTGAGAGCTAAACATTCCCATGACAAACTAGAGAAACCACAACAAATACCTTCTAAATTGTAACTAAAGAATACCTACCTTTTTTTAATGTCATGGGAGAGGTTATTTTAATTGTCTAACATCAAAATTGATCTCGCACAACAACACAACTGGCATGGGAGGGAATTTCTCTCACAGGGGAACCCCTTACAGCCTAAGAATACTTTGTTTTAAATGGGTTATGTTTCTTTTAACAACCCACCAAGCCTACAACCTACATCCCTCCTAACTTTTGATATGCCAAGGGCACCATTGAGTGATCACTCATCAAATCCCTTTTCAAGAGATTTTGTACTCTCATGTTTGGCAATCATGAGTTAAGATGGATCTAGGCCCCTTTAATTTCCCATTTAAATAGGTTATTTCCGACATTAATACCACCCATTAGTTTTCAATACCATTAGTCATTTTTATTTATTTATTTATTTTGGATATCCTTATCTACTAGATTTTAATTCCCCACCTTATATTCCCCATGAATACCACCGGTTAATAAGGTGGGCTAATTTTTTTTTTGTCTTTTTTCTAACCTAGTTAGATTTTCACATTACATTAGATTAATCCCTTTATTTACCTATTTACACCACACTAAATTACAACATCACCTTTTGGCCGAATAATAATTTTAAAACCATTATAATTTCTTTTATAACTAACTAATTTAATATGTGTACCATTTATTTTTATATAAATGTCAATTCCAGATTTAATAATCATGTAGTCTAAATTTAATCAAAATTTTGCAAATACTTTTAAGATCTATAGAATTCTAATGAGAAAACTCACAATATTGGTTAAAATTGTATTTCCCATTAAAGTTTAATACTATTTTTTTTGGCCGAATGTTAATTTTTGTTGTTTAAAATTAATTTTTCACCCCGTATATGGATTCAACACATTGAAAATCTTCTTAGCCATTCACATTATGGTTTCACACTTGTGGTTCCAATAAATCCTATCCAAAAATATGCCTCAAAACCTTATAAACATAAACTATAGCTTATTAAAAAATATAAATTATATACTAAAATATTATAATGATATAATTTTTACAATATACTCTATTTAACATCCCCATGCCCATATACACTTCTATCTAATATCTTTCTTTTTGCTTAATAATCTAATCACCAACTTAAACCTAGATCATTTTTTGTAATGTAATCTATTCAATGTGAATATGCATATAAGGAACAACATTTAATATCTTTCTTTGGGTTTAAAGCTTATCATGAACCAATCCCACTTATCAAACGTAGATTTTATCAAGATTTTAATTTTAATTTAATTTTGTTAATAAGACAGAGTATGAATGAAACTCATTTTCATTAATATTTGTTTTTACATATTTCACAAATTAATGGTAAAATAATTTATATAATCTATTTAGTTTTAAATTTTATATAAAATTTAATAAAATAAAGTATTTGTTTTGGAATTTATATAATTTGTTTTGGTTAAAGGAGATTTGTATTATGGCAAAAAGTTACATGGCTATTTACAACTTTTCAGAATTTTACTAGCCTCACTTTTATTAGATTTGTTGGGGAGTAGTTGATTCACCATAATTTTAAGAGTAGCCAAAAAAACACTTAGATAACCCAAACAAGCTATTAATAACAAACTAGAAAACCAACAATATTTGCACCCAACCTATAGTTCTCAACATCACAAGGTGCAAAGTTCATTCACCTAGAACTTGGAGTTGTCAAACCACCCTCCAAACTTACAAAATATCTTGCATTTGTGTAAATCATTCACTAATGATATAATTTCATTAGGATGATCATGTTTCTTCTCTAGGACTTTCCTAGGAAAGTATTCCTCCAATGATTTCCCTATAAAGAATTGAGAAATGATATCATTTCATTATGATCATTGATGAGCCTACAAATGAAACACAAACTAAGGCCCATCTCAACATCCTTCCACTCTCTTTTGATTAGATCACATATTTTTTACTTTCATATGATCATTAGGAAGGTTCAGAGATAATTGCATATAATGTGACTAAGATTATTTATTTTTGTAGAATATTATGATAATATTGGGCACATTATGAAGATTTGAAGGAGGAGAGAATCTAGGGACTTTCTTCACCCTACACAAGGGAAATGATTGAATAAAAAATGAACAAGATAGGCATGTGTTCCCCATCATTTAATGCAAATTCCTAGTGTTGGGAACTCAATCCCTTTTTGAGGGATTTTGGAGGGGAAAGTTTCCTCCTTTTAAGTAGAATGTTTCCTCACAACATTGTATAAGTAAGAATTCGAATTTTCCTCTAGAGGCATGTATTTCTTAGTATTCTTGTGGAGAAAACTTGTTATTTAGCAACTCCACTTTCATTTCTAGAAGGGATGTACTTGGATCAATTCAAATAATGAAGTTTGGTGTCATTTTTACCTTGTAAAATTTGGTTTTCAACATAGGTATGTGAGTTTCCTTCCGCTTGCACATCCTAGGAGATTTAGATCCCACTTGTATAATTTCTTTATTTCCTTTGAATGATTCTTTCACTTGGGTCTTCTATTTATGCATTTACTATTCATGAATCTTTTGTTGTATGTCATATTTGTTAAATGATTGAAGTAAGATGTTGTGTAGGATATATACAGTACCGAAAGCATGATGCATCCTTATAACCACTTTGGAAAATCGTGTTAGTCATTGACCTACATGGATTGGTTTACTAGTTCACAAATCTAGAATTTCTCGAAGTCCCTTGTAGCAAGATAGTAGTAATTTTCTAATATTTTTTAGAATATTTTTATGAGATTAATTTGAGTTTATTCCATATTGAGTCATAAGAATATCCAAGTTAATAAAAAAATGAAACCCATATCATTTTCACTTGATTAGTTTAGGCATTTGGTAGGTTAACTAGCTCATTATTTGTTGAATTTTCAATTTTTAGGCTACTAATTTTATGCTATATTTTAGCATGTTTTAACACTGGTATGTGTGAGTGATTCGAATTGGAACAAATTCTTAGGAAATCATAATTAATAATATAAAAAAATTGCATTGCACTTTTGTTGGATTTACTTAGGAATTCGACAAGTTATCTCACTCTTGTAGCAATTGCTCCACTCCTATAGCAATAATGTAGCAGTCCTATAGCACATGTAAACTTGATGAAATATACCCCAAAAGCTTGTTTTTGGTCACTAAGGTTGGAATAATTAGCACTTGACTCTAAATACATGATCTAGGAAGACCAAGTGTTGGAAATAATACTGAGAGGGGGGGTGAATCAATATTATCTACTTCTTTTAATAAATCTTCCTTATTTGTTCTTTGAATTAGTTTTGCATGTCAGTACCATAAAATAATGAGCATGAACAAAGAAAACAGATAGTCACACCAAAGAACACAAGATGTAAGGTGGAAACCCAATGTGGGTGAAAACCACCTGCTGCAATATGTCTCTATCTTCTTTCAAATTAGAAACTCCTTTTTACAATGGTTTTGTACTGGTGCAGTCCTTTACCAGTACGCAGGCTGCAACCTGCTGAGAGCTACAACTCTCTCTCGTTTTCCAGTCTCTCCTGAAAGGGAGCTACAACCCCCTAC
>APFE030059769.1:0-15309 GCA_000404065.3 Pinus taeda
TATCAATTTTAATATTAATAATAATATTAAATCTATTAAGATAAGTTGGACTGGGTCCTAGGGTCAAAAATAGCCGTTATATAGCCGTTGGAGTCTTTGCTCAGTCTATTTAACCTGCTAGTCCTGATCTGTTTCTTCAACTCGTCCTGATGATGAACCACACTAGTTGGTTCGAAACGCGTCGAAAAAAGTCTTTCTTATGTGATTTACGCTGAAGCTCTCCTTATAACTATGACAAATCACAAAAGTCTCAATTCTACAAGAGTATCATCCTTCTTCTTTACAAAAAATACTAGCACACCCCATAACACACTTGGCGTAATGCATCCCTTGTCAAACATTTCCTTCAACTGCAATTTTAGTTCCACTAACTCTAGAGTGCTCATCCTGCACGGTGCCTTTGATGCTGGTGTTGCTCTCGGTAGCAGCTCAATAGAAAAGTACACTTCCTTGTGAGGCAATAATTCTAAGATCTCTACTAGGAATACATCCTGAAACTATTGCAAAACTAGATACCTTTTTAAGAACTCAACATCCTCAACATCCTTACCTTTATCACTGGAAATATGAACTACAAATAATACACATCCCTTACTACTACTGCACTTGGCCTACCTAGTTGTAACCATTCTAATTGATGTCACCTTCTTCTTAACCTCCAAGATTATCTATTCTCCATTATCATGACTCAATAGCCTTTTCATAACAATCCACCTTTTTCCCATGAACATACAACCAATCCATACCCAATAACATATTATATGATCCAAATGGAAGCATATTTAGATGTGCTAATGTAGACAAACCATTCAACTCAAATACACAAGATATTACCCAATGATGAACTCTCTTCTTAGTACCTGTAGTCAACTGCACTAACCAAGACTCTACATTCACTTCTTTTCTCAAACCACACTTATTCACCAGGTCAGGGTCAACATAACTATAATTAGATCCATGGTTAATCAAAATAGAAACAACTTGATCACAAATCTTATCATCCATCTCGATAATGGATTCTTGGTGATCCACCTACCGGCTATCCAATGCTGCATAGATTCAAGGAATACTCTGTCCAAAATCCCCAACTATTTGTGCCTCTAGAGCACTATAGATCTATGGTCTGCCACCCTGATGTTGTGGACAATCCCTCCTGCAATGATATTTTACACAATTCCAACATGGGAAAAACTTCCTACCATCACCCTTGTTCTTCTCCTCTAAATGAAATCCCTTTCCTTTGTTAGCTACATTGAACTTCTTGTGTAGCAATTCATTCTCCTTGTCATTTGTATCATGTGGATTTCCTCTCTTCTTCACCCACTTTCCCTTATTCTTCTCATTACCTTTCCAATCTTCTTTAGACTCATACCTATGCTTTGATTGCTCATAACAATGTTTCAACTCTCTGATGGCTTCCTCCAATGATCTAGGATCATTAATCTCAATCCCGTCTTTTAATGATATCGACAACCCACTGATGAATATTTGAATCTTTTCTTTCTCCTCCTTAAGATAAGGCACATATCTCAACAACTCCAAGAATCTACTAGTATACTTCTCATTGGTCATAGATTCCATCTTCAACTCACATAACTCCTTTTCCTTGTCATCATAGTATCTTTCATATAGATACTTCTTCCTGAAAAGCTTCTCAAACACATTCCAAGTCATCTCCTCCTCTCGAATTCCTTTGACATTCTTTACATATTCCCTCCAAATATCTTATTTTCCTTTAAGACTGAAAGTAGCTATCTTGGACTTCATATTTTCTGAATAATCATGTAATCTAAAAAACTTATTCATCCCAAGCAACCAAGCTTCTGTATCTTGTGGCTTCTTCATTTCTCCATCAAATGTAGGAAGCTTTTATTTCTTGAAATCCTCTAACAAGTATTGCTTCTCACTCCTCCTATACTGATGATGATGGTGATGATGGTGTTGTCTCTTTGAACTAGAACTAGAATAGAGCTCACAGTCATCACCCATCATGTTAGGTGTATCCAAGAACCTACCATCTCTGACTATGTCATCCCTGTCAAACCTGTATCCTGATTGAGACCTACTACCATATGCCCCATTAGTCCCATCCTCCTTTCCATGAATGATCCTAAGTGGTCCCTGTCTTTGCAAATATGATAGACTTTAAAGGATGACTACATTAACTTCCACTTGCTTTTCCTGTGCCTTGGCAAGCCTTTCTTGTGATTGAATGATCCTGTCGTTATCTGCCTTACAAATTTTGATCTTTTCTTTCAAACTTCTCAATGTATCTTCTACGCTATGGGAGTACTCATCACCATGTTGTTCATCTGATATGTAGGGAGAATCACTCAAACTGTAGTCCGCCATTTTTCTTGCCTTCTCTGATCTTCTTCCTGCAAACATACCATCTTGAATAAACCAAATATAAACATGATCAAACATACCTTAGTGAAGTTTAGGGGAGCCTATCTCTTCTGCAAAAGTAAGTCCATATTAGAAAAACATATGTATATATAATGAAATCAACATATCAATCATTCCAACATCAACATCACGAGGACACAAAACCACAACAATGACCATCACAATGCATGCATAACTAACACATGGACAACTAACAAGTATGCATGACAAACACATTCCTCCCATCTAGTCCAAGTATTTGAACCTAGAAGCTCTGATACCACCATGTAATGCCTCCTCCCACATTTACCCAAATCCACAAGCTCGGCAGGGTAAACATGAGGTGAGAGTTATTATGTGAGACCCAATTTCCAAGATGCACTTGTGGAAAATGGGGTCCACATGTCCATAACTGACTACAAACACCCAGTGACACATTATCACAATGTTATGATCCTAACTTGATCCAAAACTATTACTTTTTAGTTTCATTTCCTTAAATTTAACATAACTTTCTATTTTTGGTATTTTTCTCAAGGTCTAAACTTCTGAGGATGTTTTGAGGGCCTAAACAACATTTTAAGGGAAAATAGAGAGACCGGAAAAGTGCAAGACAAATTTACAAATTTGTTTTCAACCTCTTAGTGGAGATATTTAAAACGGAGTATTATGATAGTAAAAAAAAGATCGTATGCTAAAGTTATGACCCTGGGAAATTGGATGTCCAAATTACTCATTTATATAAACAATTTGTGTACATAATACCTATAGGTTATAAATACATATCTATTCATTAATTAAATAAGCTCACCATAGAATCATAATTGACACAATGAAAAAGTTAAACATTCAATCTTAACTCAGAACTTGACCTAGACTGACCATAACATACTAGGCATTTCGTCAAACACATGGCATACATGTAAGCTATAGGTTATTAATGCATACCTGATCATAAAAGTTTGAGATTCATTTGAGAATCACTGAAAAGGCCCTATTCCCTCTCCACATATCTGCAAAAACACTTATTAGTCACTACATTCATCAACTAGTCAATAGAATAACCATTCATGACGGGAGCCATAAATAACATACATCATGTAACCAACAATACCCACTAAATTAACAACATGGGAACCATGGAAACTCAGCCATAATATCACCAACATAATCGCTACAAATATGCATGAATCACAATGGAACAAAAACTCTTCTTAATATATGAAAATACCAACCAATTCAGGGACTTCCAAGTACCACCCGACTATAGATTGAGCTGAAACAAATCTCCCTTTTAGCCAATCACTCTACACCATATTCCAAGTGTGAATGTGGGATCTCATGTAATAAAACAAACAAAACCAAACCATGGCTTCTAGAGGCTAAGCCACCTCAAACTTGAACCAGTGATTCCACCTCACGGTTGTACATCACTAACACCGACTAGATCAGTCTCTACCCAAGTTGTCTAAGGTTCTAGGAACTAGTAACACAACCCACAACCTTCAAGGGCTTCAGATCATTTTTCCAAACCGTCTCCAGGGACTAGAAAATGAACCCACTAAGGGCTCCATAGCGTTTTTCCAAACCTAGGCCCTAGGACTAGTAAGTCAACCTAAGCTATTCCAAGAATTCTGAAGCATTTGTTCCAACCCATATCCATAAGGAATTATGAACGCCAACAATAAAAAAATCAAATGGGAAAACCCACAACACCATGACTATCTAGTAATTGGAAAGGAAAGGATAAAACCATTGTCAATCCAGGAAAACCTCCATGTCAATGAAAACACATAACCAAATAATTACTTGCATACACCATGCATCCATAAATTAACAAGGAAAACACACATGCAACTTGTTACTGCAAAGAAATCCAGCTGTAGCGGTTGATCCAACTATTCCCTTGTGCTTTCCTGCTTTCATTTTCCTTCTTTCTCCAAATAAAAGTGAATACTATGTTGGAAATATGTTTTCATTAAGTCAATAGGTGGAAACAGGTCATCGTAGGAGGTACAAGTGTCAAGGAAATGCCTCAAGGAGAATGTACCAAGCACACAAGAAGGGGAAAATATCAAAATAAGTGTAGTGTATTTGGATCCCGGTTTGGAACACTAGATCATATAAGATGTAGGTGTAATCCACCCATAAGGATAGAGCTCTAAAATACCTTTCCAATGATATATAGAAGTCCTGAAATACCTCCTGGATCAAAAGATAGAGCCAGTTAAAATTTGGTGATCTCGAGGCCTTCATAGTAGAGTTAAAGGTGGCTAGAGTCTTTATCACACAGCTAAAGTTGGAACAAGTGCCAAACTTGGTGCAAATACTAGCAGAGACTCTAAGCAAGAGATTTAGGCAGACATGGAAGAGGTGGGTTGGACCACATGCAGAGCCCACCCGACAGACTTACCCTCGCGGATACACCCTGACATAATTATTTTGGTGCCCAAGTCTAAGTGCCTAGGAGGTAGTCATCAGGACATGACAACTAAGCGTTGTCCAATGGTGAGTGAGAAGTGTGTTGGCTGTGGGGCCCGATTATCTTTTGTATTCAAAGGTATCGCCACATGGGACCCCAGTTTGTAATGGGGCAGAAACGCCGCTGCCGCCTGTAAAATGTACTCTGGCATGGGGGTCCAAGGGGGGCGAATATTTTGAGCCCCCCCCGACAGTGGATCAGGGGCAGGGCCTCCAAAGCTAAAAATAGATGTAAAATTTCCTTGAAAATTGCTGTAATTTCGTAGTCAATCTGGGTTGTTCATTAGGTGGAGATTTGACAGTAGAAGATATGTTTAATTTAGGGTTTTTTTCCCTAGAAGGAAACCCCTTGCTATATATGAGGGAATTGTATTGCATCTATGTAGATCTGTATTATGAAGGAGAAAGAGAGAGGAGATTGTGTGAGAGCGAAGAGGGAATTACAATGGATTTGCTATAGGTTGTATCTCTTCATTTTGCTAGATAATATAAAAGGAAGGATTGGCTGTTTTTTGTGGACGTAGCCCAAATTGGGTGAACCACGTATATCTGTGTCTCTCCTATTTTATGCATTTTTTGTGTTTATATTTCTGTAATATATTTTATGTGTTTCATTTCTATATAATATATAATTTTGTAACAACTGGTGTCAAAACCGAAGGTCTATTTGGCTGATAAATTCATAGGAGAGAAGGGTTTCTGGTTCGAGCGGGAGAAATGGCGGAAGATGGTAGGTTTAGGGTTGAAAAATTTAACGGACAAAACTATTAGCTGTGGAAGATGTAGATGGAAGATTATTTGTATAAAAAAAATATGTACCTACCATTGAGCGGAAAGACAAAGAAGCCAACGAGTATGACATACACAGAATGGGATATTCTCGATAGAAAGGAACTTGGAACAATACGGTTGTGCCTAGCGGTGTCGGTAGAATTTAATATTTCAAAGGAAATGACAACAAAAGGTTTAATGTCGACATTGGCCAAACTATATGATAAACACTCTGCCTCAAATAAGTATTTAATACGAAGATGTCAGAAGGTGGATCTGTCGCTAATCATTTGAATGAATTTAATACAGTTACCGGTCAGTTAAGTTTTGTAGGGGTAACTTTTGATGATGAAGTTAGGGCTCTGTTATTTCTGTGCTCATTGCCATAAATTCTGAATGGTTTAGTTATGGCCAGTAGTAACTCTGTCTCTGGATCTAGTACTTTAAAGTTTCATGATGTTGTCGGTGCAATCCTTAGCGAGGAAATGCGACAGAAAAGTCCAGTGAGACATCAGGTAATGCTTTGACTGCAAAGACTAGGGGAAGAAAAATGGAAAGAGGAAAAAGCCCAAGATATTTCAGTAAGTCAAGGAAAGGTAGATCCAAGTCAAGATCAAGGATAGTGTGAGAAAAATGCGGGAAGAAAGGATAATTGAATAAAGATTGCAAGTCTCAAAAGGGAAAATAAGGAGACACGCAACAAGAAAACAATCATGAAGCGAATGTGATAGGTGATGTGTTGCAAGATGCTTTGATTATTTGATTATAAAATATTATTGATGCTTGGGTGGTAGATTTAGGGGCCTCATTCCATGCCACACTTGATAGGAAACATTTTCATGATTATGTTCAAGGATATTTTGGACAGGTTCGATTGGGTGATGATAAACCCTGTAAAATCATTGGAATGGGTACAATTTTCATAAAACAAAAAAATGGAAATAAATGATTGTTGAAGGAGGTAAGGCATGTTCTAGATCTGAAGAAAAATATAATTTCAACAGGGTAGTTGGGAGGTGAAGGTTGTGTAACTAATTTTACAGATAAAACCTGGAAGGTCACTAAAGGAGCCCTGGTAATAACAAGAGGAGAAAAGGTTGGTACATTGTATTTTACTGCTTTCACCTCTATAGGAGAAGATATGACACTGTGGCATCATAGGCTCGGGAACATGAGTGAGAAGGGCATGCAACTTCTTCACTCAAGAAATTTGTTGCCAGGTTTGAAGCAAGTCGATTTAAAATTATGTGAGAATTGTGTTTATGGAAAATATAAGAGAGTGAGATTACTCAGAGTTGGGAAAGAAAAGAAGAGCGGAAAATTAGATCTTGTGCATATAGGTATATGGGGACCTATTCAGGTATCATCTCTCAGTGGCTCTCGTTATTATGTTACTTTTATTGATGACGCAACCAGAAAAACCTAGATTTATTGTATTCGAACAAATCTGATGTATTCGATACTTTCAAGAAATGGAAAGATTTTGTTGAAAATGAAATAGGAAAAAGGTTGAAGTGTCTCAGATCAGACAATGGGGTGAATATTGCAGCAAAGAGTTTGATAGGTACTATTCAGAGAATGGAATTCAAAGAGAGAAGACAGTTCCAGGAACACCACAAGAAGATGGTGTGTTAGAAAGGATGAATAGGACAATCATGGAGCATGCAAGTGCATGAGATTGCATGCAGGACTGCCTTTACAATTTTAGGTAGATGTTGTAGATACTGATGTTTATCTAATAAATAGAAGGCCTTCAAGTTCCTTGGATGGTGGTATTCTAGAGGAGGCATGGACAGATAAAAAGGTAAACTACTCATTTTTAAAGGTTGTTGGTTGTGAAGCCTTTGTCCACATCAATAAAGAAAATAGAACAAATTTTGAGGCAAAATCAAAGAAATGTCTTTATTGGATATGGTGTTAATGATTTTGGTTATCACTTTTATGATTATGAAAAACACAAAATCATTAGGAGTAGAGATATGATATTCAATGAAAATGTTTAGTATAAGGATCAGATGCAGGAAAAGAAACGTGAAAAATAAAACAGATAATACATAGTGCTTGATGAGATCACAGAAAAAGTGAAGGTGCCTGAAAATCATAATGATCAACAACTAGAACAACAACAACAACCACAACAACAACAAGCACCTCAAATGCCTGAAAGTGGTGTTAGAATATCTACCAGGATAAGTAGACCCCCTGAACGATACTCTCCTTCATTATATTATGTATTATTGAATGATTCTGGTGAAGCAAAATGTTATGAAGAAGCAGTGCAGGTAGAAACTAGGAAGAAGTGGGAGCAAGCCATGAAAGAAGAGATGGACTCCTTAGCACATAACCAAACTTGGGACTTAGTCAAGTTGGCTATAGGTAAAACAACATTGCAGAATAAGTGGGTTTACAGGTTGAAGCAAGAAGATGGAGGTAGAAAAAGGTATAAATATAGATTGTGGTGAAGGGGTTTGCAGAGAAAAAGGGTATAGACTTTGATGAGATATTTTCTCCTGTTGTTAAAATGACTTCAATCAGAACTATTTTAAGTCTAGTAGCAGTTGAAGATCACCTTGAGCAGTTAGATGTAAAGACAACCTTTCTCCATGGGGATTTGGAGGAAGAGATATATATGTAGTAACCACAAGGATATGAGGTAAAAGGGAAGGAGAAACTAGTGTGTAGGTTGAAGAAGAGCTTGTATGGCTTAAAATAGGATCCAAGGTAGTGGTATCTAAAATTTGACAGGTTTATGTCTGAACAAGGTTATACTAGATGTCACTATGATCATTGTGTTTATCTCAAAAGGAAAAATGATGGCAGCTATATTATACTGTTATTGTATGTATATGACATGATTGTTGCAGGTTCTAACATGCAACAAATAAATGTGCTCAAAAGAAAATTGGCCAACTCATTTGAAATGAAGGATTTAGGTGCTGCAAAACAAATCCTTGGTATGAGAATAACTAGAGGCAGGAAGAATCGAAAATTAACATTATCTCATGGTGAGTACATAGAAAATGTGTTAAAAATATTTAATACGTAGAATGAAAAACTAGTTAGTATACCTTTGGCTAGCCTTTTCAAACTAAGTAAGGAGGTGTGTCCCAAGACTCCAGAAGAAATGACTTATATGTATAAAGTTTCATATGCATCAACAGTTGGAAGCTTAATGTATGCAATGGTCTACACAAGGCCTGATATTGCACATGCAGTGGGATTTGTAAGCAAGTACATGAATAATCTAGGAAAAGAACATTAGATGGTGGTGAAGTGGATTCTCAGGTATTTGAGAGGTACCACAAATCAAGAATTATGCTTTGGTGGTTTAAACATTGCTCTACAGGGATATGTTGTTGCAGATATGGTGGGTGATAGAGATAACAAGAGGAGCACCACAGGGTATGTGTCGACTATAGGTGGAACAACTGTCAGTTGGGTTTCAAAACTACAAAGTGTTGTTGCACCCTCAATGACGGAAGCAGAGCATGTTGCTGCTACAAAGGCTAGGAAAGAAATGATTTGGTTACAAATGTTTCTGGATGAATTGGGTAAGAAGTAGGAGATAGGCAAGTTATACAGTGACAAACAGAATGCCATAAATCTTGCAAAGAATTGTGCATTCCATTCCAAGACTAAACACATATAACTCAAGTACCATTTCATACAGTTAGTGTTGGAAGATGGACAGTTGAAGCTAGAAAAGGTACACACTAGCTAGAATCCTGCAGATATGTTAACAAAAGTTGTAACAAGGGAGAAACTGAGATTATGATAAGTTACAATTGGTCTTCAAGTATGATGAGTAAGATGAGAAATAGCCAGGTCCAAAGTGGAGTCATTGTCCAACAAATGAAGCAGCGATGGAGTTGCTATAATCAGTCTCCAAGTGGGAGATTGTTGGGTGTGGATCCTGATTATCTTATGTATTCGAAGGTATCACCACATTGGACCCTAGTTTGTAATGGGGCGGAAATTCTGCCCGTAGAATGTACACTTCCAGGGGGTCTGGGGGGATGACTATTTGGAGCCCCCCCGGCAGGGGATCGGGGGCAGTGCCCCCAAAGATAAAAATAGATGTAAAATTGCCTTGAAAAATGTTGTAATTTCGTAGTCAATATGGGCCATTCATTAGGAAGAGATCTGACGGTAGAAGTTATGTTTAATTTAGGGTTTTTTGACCTAGAAGACAAGCCCTCGCTATATATGAGGGAATTGTATTGCGTCTATGTGGATCTGTATTCTGAGCGAGAAAGAGAGAGGAGATTGTGTGAGAGTGAGGAGGGAATTACAACGGATTTGCTGTAGGTTGTGTCTCTTCATTTTTCTAAATAATATAAAAGGAAGGAATGGCTATTTCTCCATGGACGTAGCCCAAATTGGGTGAACCACGTATATCTGTGTCTGTCTTGTTTTATGCATTTTCTGTGTTTATATTTCTACAATATATTTTATGTGTTCCATTGCTCTATAATATATAATTTTCTAACAAAGGGGAGCCCACATTACAGGCTAGCCCAACAGAGGCAAACTGAAGGGTAAATCCCAGAAGTTTGTGTAGTTCACATATGGCTAAGCATCAGGCTATGTGGCAACTTCTCGATGGCATTGGAAACAACCCTTTAGACGAGCTCTGTGGTCACGGGAAGTAGTTTCCTACACAGTTGGTTGTGAATATCAATGGCAAAGATATGCCTCAGGACACTCCTCCCAAAACCACAATCCACTTAGGAGTGTTGTCATGGAAAGGGCTTGAAATTAATGGTTTTGGAAAAGGGAAATAACAAAGGAAATGGTCGCAAAACAAGGCCTCAGAGGATATTTTCTCTCTTCTCCAGGAGGACAAGTGGAAGCTCATGATTGACTCAGAAAATGGAGGATAGTGATGTCATGTGATCCAGATCTCTTCAGCTACCATAATTAACCAAGATCTTTTACTTTTGTGATGTTAGCGCAATTCCATGTGAAATAGCATAAAACAACCATATGTGCATACTTTAAAGAAGAAAAAACAAAATGACGACCATCAAAACAAAGAACACAAACCCATTGATAATGGAGTTCACCCAATGTGGGTTACGTCTCCGAGCCTGGTGTTAAGAGTGGGGAGGTTGCTTCATTAAATGTTGCAATATGATGATGAGTACATAGTACATTCTTTGTCATTACAAGGATAAAGTCCCTCAACTAGAGTGGCATGTATCTCCATGAGACGTCCTTCTATAGGAACTCTCACTCATATGGGCCTTCCTTCAGTGTGACAAGCTAATAAATTCTCACATGACGTGGCATACAAGTATCCTTCAAAATAATTTTAACAAGGATCTTGACAACAAAATCATCATCTCGGCAAATCAAGAGACATACATGCCATCACTGCATCATTTATCTCGACTTTCAGGGATGGCTTGAAAATGAAAAGCTCTACTGATGAAATGGACATCACCATTGACTTCATGATGCAAAATCATGTCAAATGACTATAAACTTGGCCCATTTCCGACACAGTCGAAATTTGACCCCTGGGAATCTTGAAGATTCCCCTAAGGATTCCTTCCTAGAGATGACTGAAAATTCTCTGCTCAGATGAAATTTCTGAGAACACCATTGCACCTCATTGTGAAATTCTATGAAAAATGACAATAAAGTTGACCTCACTTTGTCTCTGTAAAAAATCAGCGTAAAAGGGAATATTTTAGATTCCACAAGATTCGACAAAGATTCCTTCCTGTTGGCTGCATGAATTTCTGCTGCTTAGATGAAGAAATGGACCACACCATCACATTCTTTGGGAAATTCTGGTTCTTTTGAGTATAAAGTTGGCATGTTTATGTCATTGTGAAAAATTCCCTCTAGGGAATCTTTTAGATTCCTCACTACAACAGAGAATATTCCCTAAAATATTCCCCATCTAAAAAATTGTGCCCCGCCTGGGTTGGTTTCCGTGCTTCCTCCTTCGTTAGTTGAATGGAAAATTTCTAAGTTTATATGTATTTATGCGCGGATGAATCAATGAAAGGTCATTGGCCCAATGGTCAAGTTCGACGCTTCATTGGAGGGGGGCCAAGTTCTAACCTGTGGCACACCTGTTGGATTACATTTTTAGCATGCTTATTTAACATAACCATTGGGCAAAGGCATGTGTGGTTGACCATTTGTTAACTGTGGCAATTTTTTTTGAATTGGTGTCGTTACATCGTTTTGTTGGTGTGTGGTTTGGAGCATAGTGTTATAGGACCGCCGCGTGGGCGGGTCGGCCATCCGGCCGATGCATGTTCAAGCCCCACAGTCCCACACTGTCTTTAATGTATATATAATATGACAGGGGTTGTTGCTATGGGTAGGGTATTGGGTCAGAGCCATGGGCCCCATCCCATGGTTTTTATTTAAATATAATACAATGTCGTTGGGGGGTGGCGGCATTCCACCACAATTTTTGTATTTTTTTGATTTTTTGAATAATAATAGTTAAAAAAACTTTGATTGAATTTTAAGGCTTACTCGAAAAATTAAGAAGGAAAAAAATTTTCCCCTTTCGACCGTCAGATTTCGTGCGCCGACCCTTTTCCAAATTGTTTCCTTGTTAGTGACCACCACTTGGCTTAGTTTGACTGAAACTTTGACCGCAGATATCTTGAGCATACAAACTAGGATTTGAGTGTCGTTCATGCCATTGGAATCAGGAAAACGAATAATAAAATTTGGTCCTAGTTTCAATTCAATCTATATGACTTTTATTTTGAGCCTTCTTTTACTTCTGAGTGTCTCTGGAGTCACCTGGATCATCAACATCAAAAAATAAGAGAAGGACACATGGATTCAACGTATTTGGGTACCCAAGTGGCCCTTTTCTGGGTAACATGTGTCACCACTCATAGGTCGACACATGGCAGGAGTGACTTCATGATGATTCCACCCCGCAGGATGGGCCCGGAATATTTAAATGGGCATAGAGAGAGAGCGTTGGGTAGCGGGAGCTGGGACATGTCAACAACTGACTAAGCCTAGAGAGTCATTTCATTGGATCTTACTGTAGTGGGAGGAACCCATAGGACAACTCATCCCATAAGGCAAAGCCCGAAAGTTTTATTATAGGAGCACAAAGTAATGCGTCGAGTTACAAGGCGTCTGGACACAATGGTAGTTGACAGAGTGGTGGCTAATAAAAGGGGTGCTAAGAAGACCCCGTTAACAGATCATTCAATTGGATGGAGCCCTGAAAATTAATATGGAGGCACACATGAATGTGCCAATATAGAAGGGGCTGTGGGCTACATGCCTACACAGGATCTCATGTAGCCATTGGGAACCTAGGGTGCGATGCAAATAGAATGTCGGGCCACCCCAAAACCCAAAATCTCGTAGCTTGTTAAGAATTGCAATTAATAGAAAAATCTAGGATCTTGGGATCTTCGACCTTAGCTTTGGGAGTGGTCACTTTGCGTAGAAGCAATACCAATGACATATGAGTTGTTAACAAAGGAAATTGGCCCGCATAGGGCTTGATAGGGCTAAGCACCAAATGGTCTAGATGATGGTCACAAAGATCGGTCCTATGAGGAAAAATAGGTAAAAGGAGCCAGTGAAGGGATCTTAAGCACAAAATAATAGAACTATCAGTTTTAACAGTGAAATTTGTTAGTTAAGCCAAAGTGGCTACAGATAAAAATAATAGACACACTACTAAATTCTGTAAAAAGGAAGAATTGCTAAAATATGCAGAAAATCTCAGTTTAACTTATAGAGAATGGCAGTTAAGGTCAGATAACTTGGAGATCAAGTCTAGAAGACTGAGATGAACAAGACAAAGCTTCATGCACAATTTCAAAGATAGACAAAGACAAAGTTAGGACCAAGAAGAATCTATAAAAGCAGGTCGAATCAAGCAGAATCGATACAAGTTTTTGAGATAGATATTCTAGTGCAGAGAGGTGTTTTTCACAATAATCAAATATTGTTGACGGTGTTGGTGTTTGATGGATTCACCTTTTTTTTGAAGGAAGAGAAGGAAGTCATTTATCCTAGTGTGAAAATGGATGAAATATGGAACAATGAGTGTCTAAAGCAAGTTGTAGCTTGCTGATCAGGGGTCGGTGTTCCTTCTAGTTAGTGCTAGAGAATAGATGGGGTTGTAGCTCCATTCAATTGTAGATGATAATTAAGGGAGTTGTAGCTTCCTTCTATTTGTAGCTAGAGAAATTGTAACAAGAAGTTGTAGCTTGTCCTATGAATAAATTGAAGAGTAGTTCTGAATGTTACTTGTTCTTGTGTGTTCCATTATGATTGTTGACATTAAATTTATTACTGTAGTATTTAATGATGAACAAAAATTAAAAGAAAGTTTTAATTTGGTAAAATTGATACAATACTGATTCACCCCCCTCTCAGTATTGTCCTGGTTTCCAACTATTGGTATCAGAGTAGGTTACTTCATAATAATTTATCAACTGGAAGAAAGATCAAGGACCATGGAAAACTAGGAAGGAGGTTGTACCAATAGGGCACCTACATTTAATGGAACAAACTATGTGTTTTGGAAAGTGAGGATGAAGACCTACATTCAATCACTTGGAGTTGATGTGTGGGATGCTATGGAAGAAGCATATCAAATACCTTCAACAATGGTTACCAAAGATCAGAAGTTGGAATTCACATGCAATGTTAAAGTAATGAATTCCCTCCTTGCTAGCCTACCTGAACCAGATTTAGTCAAGGAGAAAGATTGCACATCTAGGACAATAAAAAGGCTAAGAGGAGAGTTTTATATGTTCAATAAGAGAGCTCCTCGGAAAGTGAATCTAGCCAATTGTCAAACGAGGACAGAGATGATGAGAGCCCTACATAATTCATGTTGATGTCCATAGAAAATCTGCAAGTCGAGGCTATTTCTGATGACAAAGAAGGAGAAGTTGACCTTGAATGAGAACCGGTAAGTGATCTTGAATAAATAGAAAGGTTGAGGAAGAAAAATAAAGTCTTGAAGGAGTCTTTGGAAAAATAAAATATTGAGACTGTGTAAGGTAGTGAATTAGAAAAGCTCTCCTTCCTTGCCCTCCTATTCTTCTCCGACATTCTCTGTGAGCCATTTCTCTTACCAAAAGAAGAAGGTAAGAAGATACAAGAGTCCTTGAACCAACAATTGAATGAAAAGGCTCAAACATGTGATAAGTTGGAAGGAGAAATTGTATTGCTTGTCAGACCAGGCAGTAACTCCTCAAAGCAAAAACTGATTCGTGTGTTTATTCCATCAGGGAGGTCTTCATTATATACATGAGGGAGAGAATGTTCAGTTCATCTCCTGATGACTGTTCATATTTCCTATTTATCTATTTACATAAATTCACCTAATCACAAGGATTAGGTATCAAAATTCCCCCCCTTAATCTGAAGGGATGTTGGCGAGTCCAAGCATCATTCTGGATCGTTCAAGCTTTTCTCTTCCAAGTGCTTTGGTGAAGATGTCTGCAATTTGCTCGTTTGTGGAACAATGATGGAGATGGATTGTTTTGGCCTCAACATGGTGTCGAATCAGATGATATTCAATATTGATGTGCTTCGTTCGATCATGGAACTTTGGGTTCTTGGCCAACTTTATTGCAGAGGTATTGTCAATCATGAGTGGAGTTGATTGTACTTGTTTTACCTGCAAATCTTCAAGAATTTTCCTGA
>APFE030059769.1:28772-57656 GCA_000404065.3 Pinus taeda
TACGCCACTATTTTCTTTGACTAAAAATGACACTTGCGACACTTTCAAATCAAAAGACCACAGTTTGATTAAGCTACTGTTGGAAAGGAGAACTGTAAATGACGAAAAATACATAAAACATTCACAATTATCTATCAATGGAGGCTGAATAATGCAAAGGAAGAGAGTTTCAACAGTGGTATATTGATCATAGACAACAAAACTACTAAATAAAGCTGAAGACAATGAAGAGAAAACCAAAATCTGGAAGCAGAAACAGTCTCACCTAATCATCACACCTGTAACACAAGGAAACAAGGATGCATCTCACCTGTAGCACATGGGAGGTGCGATGCATCAAGAATACCTATGAGAGATAGTGTGATGGTCCAAGGACGAAATTGAGCTTGGTTTTTTCTCACAGTTTACAGCTTAGTTCAGTTATTTAGGCTGAGCTAATGATAGGCAGTAAACACAAAGCATAGGGGCTGATCTAATGAGTTTATTTGAGCTACCACTAGGGCACTTAGGATGTTTACAAGTCAGATGTTCAGTTCATAAACTAACCCGGAGATTGACTGAAGCAGCGTTGATCTACTTTGGAGTTGCATAGCAAAAGTCGTTCGAAGGCTAGCTGGCGTAACTTCAGGCTCTATCTGTAGTTTATAAAGCAAACAACAGTGACTAACAATCAAACTATTTGCTCCCTAGTGGAGTCACCATTTTGTTATTGGGAAAACTAGTGTCCATTGAGAGCTACTAGTCCCACTAAGACGAGTAGCTATCTTAGAAACAAACAAACTAAAGTTACTTGTGTTTTCCTTTATGAGAGATAGATGAGAGAGAAGCAGAGAGTACCAACCTCAATCTTTCGCTTGGCTCCTTGCTTGTTTCCTCCCTCCTTTGATAGAGCTTTGCCACTCCTTCCTCACTTGTCTCGCTTCAAAGAAACACCTGTAGAGTCAAAGCAGCATAATACCATCAAAGCATAGAGATCTATAACCATAAACAATATAGGATCAGATATATATTAACCGTAGAAATGCATATATCAATACAAGATTCAGAAATATACAAGAATATGGAGGAAAACTCATATAGCTTTATTGATAGAAGTAGTAGAAGAGAGGATTACAACCCATTGGTCTAACCTAGTGCCATCCTCCCAGCATGAAAGCCCTCTTCACCTCATGAAAAAGCTAGATCACCCAACACTATGATGTTTCACAGAGAAACCAACAACACTTCCTTACAAAATACAAAATTCCAGCCTCTGGATCTCTAGGATGAGGGATCCATATATAGATATTTGCAGGTGGGTGAGTTAGCTTCTGGGATTTTGATTATTGTCATTTCTCTGATAGTCCTTGGTTCCACTTGGATATTTCATGATCTCTTACTCATCCCTGGGAAAATTCAGAGAGGCAAGTGCCAAATGAGCAGTTTCTAGAAGATTCTCTGGGTTTCCACCTAGCAAACTGCCTCTGCCATTTGTCTGCTCTTGCTCATCGCACCCTACAGAAGGGATTTTTAGTATGCATCACACCCTCTATGTGTAACAGGTGAGATGCATCACACCCTCAGCATGGAGCAGTCTGTATGATCCAATTTTGACCAATTCTGAGCAGTTTTTCAGGGAGAACTTCTGGGAAATGATGTAATCAACTGACCTTGTTCCTTTAGGGTATGAAACAACACTTTTAGGGGCTTAGAAGCCCTTGGTTTATGGACATATGTGATTGGGGTTGCAATTCCCAAATATGTCTATAACACCAACAGTTATAACTTATATATTCTCAATCTGGGTTCTTCAAAAAATTCTGCCTGATGCTCCTAGGTCTAAGATTGATATAGCCAAGCCAAAACTAGGTCCCCATTCCGATAGACAAGTCAGATCGGTCGATGCTAACACGACTAACCTGCTAAATCAATTGCAACAGTTATATTTACAAATTGTTTCTTCTATGCAAGCATCACCATTAGTGTCTATGCCTTTTCAACCTCCTCTATAAATGTCTTCCAAACTTCTAACCCCAAATGAAACCAACAACTCGATGGGAATAAGAAATGATGAGTTAGGAAAAAGAACCAGGATGGGAAGGGTAATGTAAACAAACTCGGAAATGATGCTAGAGGGCAAAATAGTTTAAGAAAAAAGTAAAATTTCCATCCAAGTTGTGCAATGGAGATCATTTGACTCATCTTTGCCCTAAGATCCAAGGTGATCAGTTCTTGTTGTTTCAGCAAGGTTCTTCTATCTCCCAGGTTGTCCTAACTAACCCTTTTCCCCAAGGGCAGTAGTTACTTGCTGATGCAAACTCTATTATTGGTACCCCCGCAAGGGGAAATCAGGAAGAGGATAATACATCAAATGTCTACATGATGAGTTCACATATTGAAGTTGCTACATGATCACATGATTATGGTAAATAAAAATCATCTAAGGCTAAGTCTGCTTCCGATGCTTCAGAGCCACTCCATATCAAGAGGCCCTTTATTGAGTCTATACCTCAGATGCTGAAAAGCTCCGCAAAATGCTCAACCATTAACCCTAATGCTAAGGCAGCCTAGAACTAATCCATTGTGGAATATCTAGCTCAGAGTCCTTGTGTTATGTTAGCATTAGAAGTACTCCAGTCGTGCCCTGTGTAAAGGAGTGCATTACTCACTGCAATCAGAGTAGTTGATCCAAAAAATTCTCTTGTGCTTACATTTGATATGTCAAACATCAACAAGAGACTCCCGCATCATATGGATTTCCAGATAAAGTCTACATATCGGAAGACCAATATATTTCGAACTTTTATCGATGACGAAGATTCCACATGTGTAATTTCCATATCATGTTGGAAAGCTATTGGATCACCTCAAGTTGTTCCTTCACCTACTTTATTGATGGCATTTGATGGTCATTCTCATAGGCCACACAGGATTATTCTAGCCTTTCCCATATGTGTTGGGGGAAAGGTGGTGAATATTGAAGTAGAAATAGTCGATGTGAATCTAGATTACAACCTCCTTTTAGTAGGAATTGGATTTATGAAATGGATGCTATTGTATCGTTGTTATTTTTCATCCCTTGTTTTTCACATGAAGGGAGAATTGTGAAGGTTGATCAGATGGATTATTCTCCGGGTGACTCCCACACATCTGCTAAGTCTATTGTTTCATTAGTGGATAATCCCAAGCAGCCTATAGAGAATTTAGGAGTTAGAATGCACTATTCCTTAATGGGTACCTTTGATTTTCCTACTCCTTCAGCTAGAATTAATGCTATTTTGTCCTCTAAGGCACCTTCTCGAAGAGAGTTCTTTAGAACTCATTATTGTTCAGACCCTTGGTCCTTACCCTCATCTACCACCACATTAGATGAGGGGCAGGTAAGTGGAATGGAATATCCTATGTCTACAACAATAATTTCTTATCAATCTATTGTTAACTCTGTAGACTCTGACCCTACTCCTTTTTCACTAGAGGATCTGGATGGAGATGTGGCTCTGGCTTGGACTCTCGATTCGACTTATACTCAAGATTTCTTAGATACTATCTTAAAATCTAAAGAAGCAATTCTTGAAGAAATTATGGGGGTTGAAATACCATGGAATGATTTGCATCATCGTTCGTATTTTCTCCCTCATTTGCAGGATGTAGAATCAAGTTTGTCCAGTCCTTCTACTAGTGTTGTTCATGTAGTTTTAAACCCTTTGGCCCTAACAAAGTTTTTTGCTGAATGTAACATGTTTGTTATCTCACAAACTATACCAGTGAATATCTCTAGGAATCCCAACATTATTGAAAATGTCTTCATTGGAGCTGACTGTTCCCCTAAAAAATTTCAAACTTATACTGATCTATTTAAAGAGTTTTGTGATGTGTTCGCTTGGTCTTATGAGGAAATGCCTGGAATAGATCCATCTATAGTCCAGCATGAGATCAAGATGTATGAAAATACCAAACCTATTCGTTAAAAAACTTCGACCTGTAAACCCTAGAAAAGCAACAACTATCAAAGTTGAAGTCGAGAAGTTTCTTAAGGCAGGTTTCATATACCCTCTTCCTTTAACTGAGTGGGTCTCTAATCCAGTCCCCATAGACAAAAAGCAAGGAACGATTCACGTATGCATTGAATTTAGGGACCTAAATAAGGCTTGTCCTAAGGACAATTACCCCACGCCCTTTATTGATCAGATTATTGATGAATGTGTAGGTAATGATATTTTTTTGTTTATGGACAGATTCTTTGGTTATAATCAAATTACTATCCATCTAGAAGATCAACACAAGGAAACTTTTATTTGTCCCTGGGGTACATTTGTGTACAAAAAGATGATTTTTTCCCTCAATAATGATGGAGCCACTTTTCAGCGGGCCATGTCATATGATTTTCATGACATAAAGCACATTATCAAAGCATATCTGGATGATTTAGCTGCTCGTTCTCGAAAGAGAATTGATCATCCTAAGCATCTTCGATTAATCTTTGAATGATGTCATTTTTATAAAATCTTGTTGAATCCGAATAAGTGCATTTTTTCCATCACATCTGGTCGGTTGTTGGGATTCATCATGTTAATAGGGGGATTCGTATAGATCCCTTCAAGGTTGAGGCAATACCTCAGTTGCCTACCCCATCTTCTATACATCAAATTCAGAGTCTCCAAGGAAAAGAAAATTTCTTGAGGAGATTTATAGCCAATTATGCCGAGATCACAAAATGATTTATGCAATTGCTTAAGAAAGGGGTCCCATTGTTATGGGATGATTTTGCGCAACGATCTTTTGATGCTTTGAAAAAAGCATTAACCTCTGCTCCTTTGTTGAGTCCACCTGATTATAACCGAGATTTCCTCTTGTATCTCACTGCAATAGAATCAACTATTAGTATGGTTCTGGTTCAGGAAGATGATGCCTTGTGTGAGCATGTAATCTATTATCTAAGCTGAGGCTTGGTTGGTCCTAAAACACACCACTCTCCCATTGATAAATTAGCTCTGTCAGCTATTCACGCTGTCCAACAGCTTAGAAATTATATTCTGCTTCGAAAAACTCTCATCTTAGCAGTTGTCAATCCATTTCAGTTTGTTCTCAGTAGATGAGTGATTGGGGGAAAATATAATATATGGATTACCATTTTACAAGAATTCGACCTCAAATTCATGTTGGTTAAATCTAAGAAATATTTAGTATTTGCAGAATTGATCTCAGAGCTACCTTATGAGGAAGAAATCATTCACGAGGAAAATGTTCCTGATGACCATCTATTTCTTATTACCTCGCAAGATCCTTGGTATGGAGATATCATTATATATCTCTAGACTTCGAAGTTTCCGCCCATTTTTCCAAGGACGAGCGCATAAAATTGTGTCACCTCGCTAAAAATTATATTATTATAGGTGACACCTTATATCGTCAAGAGATTGATTCAATCCTTAGACGTTGTTTAACATTGGAAGAAGCTGAGTCAGTGCTTAATGATTGCCACAGTGGAGCTTGTGGTGGTCATCTATCTGGGCCTGCTACAACCCAATTTTTTTTGCGAGCATGCTACTTTTGGCCTTCGATCTTCAAAGATTGTATTGAAGTGGTCAAGAGATTCCATCCTTGTTAGGTTTATACTTGGAAAATGCACACACATCCAGCTCCGCTTTTCCTTGTGATCATTGTCGGTCCTTTCACAAAGTGGGGCATTGATTTTACTACTTACAATCTGCCTTCGACAGGAAATCACAAGTATATCATTGTGGACGTAGACTACTTTACTAAGTGGGTTGAGGCTATGCCTAAGTTCAAGAATGGCAGTGAAACAATGACCTTATTTCTCTTCAATCAAGTTATTTCCCGGTTCGGTATTCCTAAAGACATTGTCACCAACCATGGCAGTCATTTCCAAAATCAACTGATGTCTGAATTGGCTCTCAAGTTGGGTTTCTGATAGGAGCATTCATCTATGTATTATCCTCAAGCCAATGTGCAGGTCGAAGCTATGAAAAAATAGCTTAAAGTCATCCAGCAAAGGATGATTAAAAAAGCTAGATCCAATTAACACATCATGTTATATCCGACACTTTGGGCATACCGAATGTCAGTTAAGAATGCCACTAGTTTTACTCCCTTTCAACTGGTTTACAAGTTGGAATCTATTTTTCCTGTAGAATGTGAAATTCCTTCCCTTAAACTGGCTATTGAACTTCTTTCTGAGACTTCTAGTCTCGAAGAACACCTCATTCATTTAGAACATCTTGATGAGCAGTGTCAAGATGCTTCCACAATAAACGAAGCTCATAAAAAGAGGGTAAAAACTCAATAAGATAAAGATGTCCCTCCTAGAAATTTTTCTGAATGCGACCTTGTCTTGGTCTATGATCAAGACAAATATGCCCTGGGGACATGCAAGTTTAAGTCTATGTGGCACGATCCCTTCATTGTTAAGCGAGTTTTGAAAAAGGGAGCTTATGAATTGATCGATTTTGAAGGAAACAAGTTGGCAGAGCCCAGAAATGGGCTCTACCTTAAGAAGTACTTTGCTTAGGCTTCGATCAAACATTTACTTATTTGTATATATTGTATGATTGTACATATTTATCTATTGGTTTTAGTGATTTCGATATTTTTGATCTGCTTTGGCAAGTATTGATGGGCGATTTGATATATCTAGGGTTCACCGATGGTGCTAGTAGACACACCCGGAACCTTGCTTCTGTGGCTTGGGTGATTTATTATCCATCTAGCCAACTGATGGTTTCGAGAGGCATATGTATTGATCCTGCTTCAAATAATATTTTCGAATACATTGATGTTATTAATTTACTATCTTAGGCGATATCTCTTGATATTGATTCATTAGCAGTTTATTTGGATTCACAATTGGTGGTATCTCAACTAAATAACATATATTGGGTACAAGATTCTTATTTGTATCGCCAATTTCTGAGAGTGCATTTATTGCAAATATATTTTGTTTACATCACATTTGTTCACATTCCATGATTAGAAACTTCCTTAGCAGATTCTATTGCTAATCAAACATTGGATTGGCATATAAATCATTCATCACATTAAAATATCAAAATAATCAAAGTATCATCTATATATATGATCATCATAAAACCGTCTGTATATAGATAGAATTTTGTGTCCAAAATAATATGCAAAACTAGGACAAAATTCCCTACAAAATTTGGGCTTATGCCCATCATATTGTCTAATCACAAAAATATATGATAATCTATCTAATGATTGTGCTCAAGATGAGCAGCTAGAAAGTAAACAATGACATTAGCCACCGACCGAAATAGTTGCACCTAGTCCTGTGGTACTCCCACCATGCGCCACTGCATCACCTCTGATAAGTCCTCTATGGTCACCATGGGTACTTGATGAGTCAATCTCACCAAGTTTCTCTGGACTTCATGGAGGACTCTCTCAGTATCAGCTACAGCCCCTTCGACATCCCTTCCACGACGCATATTTCGATGAAGTCCATCAAGTATCACTGGTCCCACATATGAAACATGATCAATAATTTTGTAAGTATCTTGTCTCATCAAAAAGATTTTTAATTCATTTATATTGAAAATCCAAAAAATCTTAAAATTCAAAAAAAAATAAAAAATCATTTATACTTATGGCACCCCATGCTACGTTTGGTGGCAATACTAGATCCGGATCTCCTTGGAAATCCATTCCAGCATAAGGGTAGTATTTGACTGCAATGACCTGTTTTTCCCAGCAAAGGAAAAACTCGTCATCAAAAGTCGTCATAGGGACCTCACCGCCCCTTAGGTGTTTCATCAAGTCAAACCACCTACCCATTCGTGGATCTCTCTGGCTACTGATGGTGGATAATACCTTGGGATGAAGCCTAGGTACTCTCTCAAAAAAGAAAGAACATAAGATAGTTCCGTATCCAAAATTCTTTATCTGACCCTTCTAGATGGAAGTTAATTGTTTCTTCACCTATTTAGCAGAGGTGTACACAAATCGAAGACTGTAGTGAGACAATCCACTGTAAGGCTCATAGAAACATGTGAAGACTGATGTAGAGTAGTAGAACCGTTTACCCTGGCTATGGTAAATAATAGGATTCTCAATGATAAAATCTCTACATACTTGATTGGAACATGACTTCCAACTTTTTCGGGGTTTCTAGAATAGTATATGCAGACATAGTCTTCTACACTGAGACTACCTCTTGTCCTTCCAGTTGAGTGCACTCTCTCTCCCCTTCAGGAAAGACCTATAATGAAATAAATGTCTTCTATCTCGATCCTCAGGGGAATTTGATCAATCACGAATGCATCTTCTTCTGCACTCCAGTAGTGAATTAGTAGCTCAATCAATCGAGTATTTGCCTTCATGTTTGGAATTTTGAATAATTTTAACAAACCACATCCTCTCAAGGCATCTAATGCATTTTGATCCTCCATAACTTGGTTATCAATGGAACTATGCTCTCTTTCACACCAGGTAATTGTAATCCTACAAAAAAGGATGTTTCATATCATTAAATCCATGTTTAAAATTTTAAACTCGCGCACACGCAGGTTCGTTTTTTACATAGTTGTGTATAGGGCCTTCGTATACGTGGGTCACCTATATCCAACCCGCGTGTATGCGGAGTAAAATTTTTAAGAATAATATCTTACCGTCAAATTTATGAAAAAACATCACCCGTCATGGTAGGTATCACTTTCTTACTGGCATATAGGTTAGGGAATGTTACTTTCCGCTGCATTTTGCATACTAGCCTCCATACTGTGATATTTTTTGCCACAGGGTTGACCCCATCATGTCTTGATTCACAAACTATTTTCACTCGTTGACTTATATAATCATGATGTGATGGTAGAGCCAACCTTTGCATGGGCATCTTAGTTAGATCCTTGCTGACATATGTTGCCCATGCTGCTATATTAAGTAGGCTTGGTAGTCCTCTTTAGTCCCACCATGACTTGTGCATTGGATACTCATTCTCTTTCTTCTTCGTTATTTTCTGGCTTTATACCCTAGAGGCTCCTTTGTGTTTAGTTGTATTGCTGCATTGCATGTTGACCTTTGCACCTTTTGGCCTTGAGCTGGCTTCACTTGGACTCGTGTTTAAGCCACCCTTTTACCATGTCTTCTACAAAATCAACCTTGCAATCGCTTAGCCTATACAACTTGACATACCCTTTTACCCTTGGAAAGAACATTACTTTGAGTGTCATTGACTAGTTTCACCACCTTGCATTGAGTATAGGAATTTTCCCCTCCCAGGAACTAGAGCATCTGCCTTTTAGACACTCATTCTTTCCACTGTACTATAGCATTCTTTTATTCTTTTTTAGGCTTCATAAATATGAAAAAGACAAAAAAAATTATATATCCCAAAAAAGAGCAGGAACGAGACATTATTTCCATATTTGATGGCAACTAGAGTTAGTTGTGTTGCCCTTGAACAAAGTACTCGAAAAATAAGTATTTCCTCCATTGGGATGGGCTTTAGCTTGACTTTGGAGAGCCTTAACCTTGTCATCGAGTCAATACTCCTTCGGTTGGTTATCTCTTCCAATCATATGGAGATTTTTCTTATGCCTCCTGCATGACAAACTTATACAAAGTTATCATATGCTGCCATGTATTCACAGTTGAGTCGTGCTTTTGTTCAAGGGAAGTAAACCTGAGTCAGCCTCTCTGTGGTGTCTCTTGACCTATTTTTCAGTCAACCATCCCTAGTTAGAGTTATGTTCATTATCACATCAACTATTTGTTCCTTTTCTCGTGCTAGTTTTTGAAGGTCTCCATTTACTTCTTTATAGCGGGTCTCGCTCTTATCGACTACAAAAAATTGCTCTGAGATAGGATCTAGAGCCACATCCTGGCCCTATTTTCATTATTGATAGGTCACCTTGTGCTCAACATCGATAAGTATCATGTTTCTTTGACTGAGTGGTTTCCCTTGTGTTCGACATCAACTTTCATTATGACACAATGGGATTCCTGCAATGCCTTGGTTTCCATTTCACCCTATTGTTGGATTCCTTGCCTTTGTGTTAGCGTTCATTATTGGTTGGTTCAAAGGGTTTCTATTATGTATGCTGGAAATGTGCTTCAATTGGATTACTACATATTTATTCATCTGATTCCTTCCACATTATTGGCCTACGGGTTAAACTCATGTTAGATTGATGAATGATGCCTTAATGCCTTCCTTCTAGTGGATCTTTTCCCATCGACTTCAGCTCATTGCCCTGGGAACGAGATCTATGGTCCCTTGGTAGTACCTTAGGTTTTTCAGTCATCAGTGGTAGACTCCTTCACTATCGATAGTGGGAAACCATCATTGTCTCCTGATTGATAGATTCTTCCAAGTGTTCGACTACAACTCATTTATTCACACTTGTTAGATTCTACTAAGTACCTTGTCTCTCATCATCATTATCGATGAGTAGTCTTGCATTTATTAATGATATACATCAATGGCCGATAATCAAACGATTCCTCACATGGTTGAATTCAGATAATTTATTCTCATTTTTTAGAAATGTACCACGAAAGTTGGTGAAGACCTTGGGTTTGCATCAACATTTCTTGGTTCAATTGTCAGTTGCTCCTATTTCTGCTAGTTGGCACCATCCACCTTATATGTTGCAATTCCTTACAATGACATCCTATATGTTGGCACTCGAGTTGCAGTGTAGTACCATTTATTCCACCATTTGACTTGGTAATTTTTGGATCAACTTTATGACTTTAGTGATCAGCGTCATACTTCAGCATCATTGATCAGTTCTTTATATGTGATATTCACACATGTACTTACTTGGATATGATTGGATGATCCATTATGTATTTTCAGTTCCTTTATACTTGTATACATATTGGATCCAATTTTGTACTTGACATGCAGACATGCTTTAGTATCTATGATCATGGGTATGGCCCTCTCAGACAACAATTTATTTCCAATCTCTTTCACTGGCTTGGCAGGCTGAATTCTTGTGAACTCCTCCTCGATCCCGACATGATTCCTTCTATACACTTAATACATTTTGGCCATCATGTACCCCTTCTAACCTCATATATTAGGGGGAATCTATTATAGCACCATTTACCACTCTTGGTAGATCTGATGCTCTGGTTATGGCCTAGGGCAAACCTTCCTTTCTAGACTTGGTCCAAAATCTAAAAAACAATGTTTTATTTCCTATACGCTACTTTTCCCAGTGTTAAAACCATGTAAATGCGGGTTGGCATATACCCAACCCGCGTATATGTGTTAAAACACTTAAAAATAATAAATCTCCTTAATTTCGGGCGGAGTTTATGGGTTTCACCTGTTACTAACCTGTATAGCTCGTGGCCCAACTGTTTGCCAACTAAAAAGACTAATTTGGAGAAGTATAAATAAACCTCCATGGGAAGGCCTAAGGGGTAGAAGAGAGGAGATATTGATATTATAGTGGATTGATCCCTGGCTGAGTTTGAAGAAATCCCTATGCCTCCTACACTCCCCAAGTTTTAGGAAGCTCTTGTTTCCTCTTTTGAGATATCCTTCACCCATCTTGTGATATCCTTGCGTATATTGACGGAGGAACATTGCTCAGGCTAGGACATGACAGATCTGGAGGACGGTTTTGCTTGGATTTGGAGGAAGACTCATGTTCTAGTTTTCCACCTTTCATTTATCTTACATCAATAAATAAATCTTGTTCTGTTCTTGATATTTATCGTGTTTCAAAGGCATCAGAAGAAGCAGAGGGTTTGAACTTTGCGGGATCTACCCAAACATAGAACCTCTAGGTAAGGGCACTTCTTCCCAGTTTAGTAGTTAAAGAATTTAGATTGTTTTTCTATGCATTTCTTGCTGCTGTATGCCCTCCGTTCTATTGGGGTTTTCAACCCAAGATGTTAGGGTTTTCCCACTCACAACAAAAAGGACAATGTTTTGATCATGAAGGCTAGCGACAGACTAGGAGAATCAAGTATATTTTGTAATAAAATTTGATTGTTGGTTGCGAAATCCTCAAGATCTCCTAATCCTAAGGTTCTCTTCTATCCATTTTCCTCTCATAGGTTATATAAATTCGACAGGCGAAATAGAATAGCTTGCTAGAAATTTGGAGATTGTAACTATTCACTTTTGACACATAATATTGTCACAACAATGATGTTGTATCTTTATTATTGAGTTTAATGAGAAACACCGCATTTTACCTGTAATATCATTTTGAGTGTCTTTCAGCAGTGACTTCTGGAGACTCTGGGCCCGGTCGATAGGATATTTACTGCTTTTCTTGATTTATACTTATTTCTTTTTACTCTTGCAATTGTTTATTCCTGTTATTTCATGAAACTAGAATTATTCCGATTGTGTGAGTATTGATCTTTATGATTTACCTTTGCCGTTCAAAATAGATTCTAGATCTTTCTATGTTTATAGTTGTGTGTTAACCTTTGATGAATTTATCTGATTAAGTAGTTGATTGGTGTTCCTTCTACTTTCACAGTTGATTGCTTTTAGTTAAAATCTTGAATAGTTTCTCGCTGTTCATTTGCTGTAGATTTTTTTCTTGCCGAATGGATTATTGTTGATATTAGTTAGATCTACTAAGAGTGTTTCCTTTTACTTGCATTCAGATTCAGTTTTTTGCACAATAGATTAAAATAGATTTGAAAATGCATTAAGGTTTGTCTTTAGATTTGTTTTGGATTGAACTTTGAGAATTAGATATTCATTATTGCAATGATTCGAAATCATTTCATTTTGAATTAACCTATGAATTCAATTGCATAGACAATGTTGAACACTCTTGAAATAAACAGACTTACCCTGGTTTGATAATTAATGTAGGTATTAAGGTTACTTTTAATAGTCATCTTAGTGCACCAACATTTTTGCATCGTTGCCGGGGAGAGTGTTTCAAAGTGATTTTTTTTTTTTTTTTTGCTGTAAAAGAATTGGGTATTAAAAATGGGAGGTAAGAACTTACGTAACCAACAAGTAAAGTGCTTGCTCAACAACCCACTTTTCAACAAATGCATAGAGGTTAAATAGGAGTAGGGGTTTTTATGAATGAATAAGAATAAAAAGGTAGAAAAAGATTAGAAACCCCTACCCAAATCCACAAAACACAAGGGATCGGTGAACCTTGGAAGATTAACTTTTATAGATGAAATCAAAAGAAAAGAAGAATCTCAAGCATTAGTAGGACCCCAGACTATATCTGGAAAAAGCCCTACCATAATCCCTTAGGAAACAGGCTCACCATCTGCAGCCTACCCTGAGATTCATAACCAAATTGGAGGATCTGAACAGAGCTTTCAAGTCACTAAAAATTTACATTCTGATCCTTCACAAGAGGGAAAATCGTGCAATTTAAGAGAAGGAGAGGAAGAAACTAGTGGAACTGCTAAGGAAAAGCCATAGTTGTCTGAATTAGGATCTCGTGTGATTCTAGATCTGAGCAGTATCGTAAAACCACCTCGGATTGAAAATACTTCACTTACTCAGATAACATCCCCTGAAGTCCCAGAAGGATATTGGCACATTTTCGACCAAATGGTGAATCAAATACCTCAAGGTCAGACCTCAACATTGGAATATCCCATAATCAACCTAGTAGCCAATGCCTCGATGAAAGTTATTCCCTTGAAAAATATCCCAACCTTTCATGGAATGACCATATAGGATTTGGATGCCTTCTTATTTGAGTTTGACATCTTGTGCAGAGGATATGATTAGACCACTGATCCTGAAAAATTTAAGATGTTCCCTTCTACCCTTAAAGGAGAACCTTTGCGATGGTTCATGGGTTTAGGCGAGTGCACTATTAACTCTTGGGATGACATGAAAACTTCTTTTCTCACAAAATATTAAGACTATTATAGGACTATGGAATTAAAATATGAAATCTTTAAAATGTCAGTGAAGGATAATGAAACTCTAGATGAATATGTCGAACAGTTTAAGTACAATTTGTAGATATCCCCTCACTCCACATTACTAAAAGAGGTCCTGAAAGCCATCTTAATTAAAGGAATGAAAGAAGAATGGATAGAAACTTTAAATCTAATAAGGAAGGGAGACATTTCTGAAGAGGATTATGATGAAATTGTTCGCTTGTGTATCAGGGGTTCGCAAGGTAGCACACGCACCGGGTCAGAAAGCCGAGATTTTATGACTAGAGGAAGTAAACCGCCCAGTGGAGGCGTGACAAGATTAGAAATCAGTAACCTCCTGTAGGACTTCAAAACAGACATCTTGGGCACCCTTACAAAACAGTTGGATTTCCTACAAGCTAAACAGAAACAAGCCTTAACAGAACAAAATTTGGTCGTTTTTTGCCCACGCTGCCAGAAGAAGGACATTTAACGGGAGTGTCCATTGGACATGGTCCATACATGCGCTATCTACACCAAGGCCATGCCATCGGGCACTGTCCATCACTTCCAGGGCTGAAAGTAGTTTTTAAAGAAGTAGAAGAAGAGAAAAAACCCATATACTTAATGAACCAATGTTGACATTGGCAAGGCCGACCTATAGGTATGTCACAAGACCCATCTCAGTTCTTTCCTTCTTCGTCATTTAATCAACATCAGAATTTTTGAACAACGTGGTAAGGTCAATCACATTTTTTGACTTAGTAGTCTCAATTGTTTCCTATGTCACCTTGGCCAACTCAGTCCTTTCTAGGTAATGGTTGGCTGAATTCTCCTTTTTCTACTCCTTTTTGGAAAAATAATCCATACCCATCCTAGTGGTCTACCTCTACTTCACAAAATTCAAACTAGTCTCCGAATTGGTAGTGACCTCTAGGGATAACCAATTCACCTATGGGGACAGGTCTTCAACCTCAACCTACATTATCAACCCTATATCCATTACAGAAAAATCCTCAGCCCCTTCTGCATCCCCAAATACTGGCTTAACCAAATCCAAACCCAAATAATAGACCGGTTCAACTTATACAAATTGTTGAAAACTCAGACCTCGAGACCGAACAAAAAGAATGCAATGAACTTAGGTTGAGGTCAGGACGCATTATCACTCATGAGGAAGACAGAGACTAGCCACCAAATTAATTAGAAACATCACCTGTAAATAAACCTTCTACTGTAACTGACATAGAAATAAGACAGGGTGAAGACACAATCAAACAGAAAGATATTGAAAAACTCATAATTACTTCTCCCCCATTCCTTGAAATATTAACAATACCTACACCAATTGTTTATCCAGAATTTGATCTCGTAAGGGAACTGAAAAATATTTGCATTAAAATTACTCTCCTCTAGGTGTTGGGACAAGGTCCCCTAGGGTCGATTTTGGGGTTAAAAGCCCAAGTTTTGGGGCAGAAAGCCCAAGCTTTTGAATGTAAAGTTTAAAGTCTCTGCAATTTGTGGTCGTGGAGCGCATATAGGTAAAGTGTCATAAAGGGTTTTCTCCCTTCATTTATGTAAGTTGTGTCCCTTAGAAGAGTCTAAGGCAGTTCAGATTTTGGATGATGAATGTAATGGGTCATTAGTGAAAAGATCGAAGAGTCTTAGAGTAGAAGAGAGGCTCTACAGCTGTGTGCGTAGAGGCCTAGGGTAGAAGTCCGCCTCTGAGTGCACGGACCCCTGCAGCTGAGTGTGCAGGGTAGTTAGAGTCTGTAAGAAGATCTGAAGCATTAATAAAGGAGATTATTCTATACTTATCTGTGTTTTGATCTATTTACTTATGAATGAATGTGATTATGTGATGTTGAATAATGAGTTTATGATTTAATGTTATATTGATGCGCGAATCTATATGTTTACATTGTTATCTGTCCACAAATAATAATATCTGTTTATGTGAAGAATATCTTAATGCATGTTGAAGTTATTAGATACTATTATGATATGGGTAAATACAGAGGCGACAATAATTACAGAGGTGCGTAAGTAGATAAATCACCTGCTTAGGGTTCGCAAACAACAGTCATAGACTTTTGCGAAGGTCTAGAGGCCAATTAAGGGAAGTATATCGATAAGACCTAAAGGGCTTGTTGATATGCATGAAGGAAATGTTAGGGCAAAAAACAACATCACTACCATATCTGGGTGCGGAAATTTGGTTCCAGCATCCCCCCATACTGCTTTGGGTGAGACTTCAGTTCGCGCTCCTCGAATTGATGTTGAAAGGGCCTATAGTGTAGGGATTTGTTTGGCTAATTAATGTTGAACCTGGGTCAGGGCCCACTAAGCCAATAAATGGTTCCGTTTCTGGGACCGGGATCTATATAAAGGGATGTGTAATGTTGCATCACTAGAATCCTAATAAGAAGGAAATTGAAGATTAGTTGGATAGAAAGATCCACGAATTCGCAATGCAAGAAAACATAAATCTGCAATTGATGAAAGAACAGTGGTTGGACATATATCTGTACACAAAGATACATGAAAGCTTCTTATGTTCCTTCCCAGTTGAATTATACGAGTGGATCACTAAATTGGCAGACGACCAAGGAAGATGGAGGCTTGACGAACCGATAGTGTGGACCCCAATGTTAGTGCGAAGATTGGAAGCCTCAGAAGAAGAGATCACGCACGCTGTCGATCACTGACTCGATTGTATCATAGGAGGATTCATGACAAAGTTTGCGGTTGATATTTCGGTCAGTTACAATGAAGAAGAGCACCTCTTATTCAAGGGACCGCGAGGTAAGTATTTAAGGTCTTTAAATACTTGGATTGAGATGCTCTTGTGTGAAGGCGAGTTATGCAGCTACCTTGATGTTTGCACCTAAGAAAAGTGGAAATATCTTTAGGGACAGAAGGAAAATAAGCCCTGAGTATAGGCCGCTGATTGGACCTCCTCTGAGTGACAATAAGGAAGCAGCATAGGATTCTCTGCATAGCGTTGTTCAGTTGATAACACAAGGGTTCCTGTGAATACCCCATCCACCCACACCACCTCCATCTTCACCTCCACCACATACACCTCCGCCCACACCACCACCACCTCCGCCGCCGTTCAATATGACAATGCAATAAATTTTCTCATTTTCAAGGGTTTGGGAACAGAGGACCCGGACCAGTTTTGGTTCATTGGGAAGGCCGTATGGGAGGCTCAGGGTATAACAGATGATCAGATGAAGAAAACAATGTTGGTCACTACTTTACAGGAACACACGCTGACATGGTACATTAAGTACTACATTGATAACCCGATGGCTTCATTACCAAATATTCAGACCACATTGAATTAGGAGTTCAGTAGGCCTAAGAGTGAATCTCAATCAAGGAGATCATGATGAAGCTTGGCGAGACACCTTGGGATCTAGATTAGAGATTGAAGTGCATGATTTGTGAAGCCAACATGAATCTTACAAATGGGCAGCACCGCGAATGGTTTGTGGCTTCACTTTTTCCTCATTTGAGGGTTTCTTTATTGCAACAAAAGATTGGGACCTAGGCGAAAACCCTGGAAATTGCAATGAGATTGCATGAGACTTTGATGAAAGATGTTAATTAGGGGGTTCAATAGATTCATGCACAGTTGTAGAACCTTTTCCTAGAGTTTAAAAGTATGAAAAAGGATAGAGCAGTTCGACCAGAGGTGCACGAAGATGTTTGGTGCCTGAAATGTAAAATCTAGGAGCATGACAAAGATAACTTCCCTGTCTTCGCGAATTAGTAGGAGGGTCAATGCTTGTGAGGCCGGAAGCTCAAGCAGGGCCAAGTACAGGGCCCACGCTATGGTGTGCTATCTATCAGGTGGTTGGAAAACATGTGACAGACAATTGTCACATGCTGGAGAAATTTGTACAGACACCACAACAACTCTTTTGTAACTTCTGTCAATTGGTGGGTCATGATGATCAAAACTATCATAGCTATGAGCTAATGATGGATAGAACGCCTGCATATAGAGTGCAAGAAGAAACTTGGCCTCTAGATCAAGGTGCTGGGGGAGTGCGAGGAGGATTTTAGGGGCGCGGGTGAGGCCCAGGTGGAGGAGGACCTAGTAGAGGTCGAGGACAGGTGATTTGCTACAACTGTGGGGGGCCAGGACACTATATGTGAGAGTTTACAAACCCAACATGCCTGTCGTACGAATATTGCACTCAGTTTGACCACACAACAGAAGACTACCCTGTATTACTAGCTAAGATACACGAAAAATGGGCACAACCTCAGTAGCCTACCTAGAATCTATAGATGGTGAGGGCTGAACCCTGCAAAGAGGATCCTAATGTAAACATCATGCTGTGAAGTGGAATAACGATTGGCAAAGACAAGGGAAAGAAGCCTGAAGAAGGTGAATGGATATGCAAAACTCCAAAAAAGGAGGTTGGCTTTGATTTGGAGCATGCGAAGGAAATCTTCATGGAAGCAAAGAAAAGCTTCGCTGACAACCCAACCTTAGGAAGTCAGGATAAGCCAGCTGAAGAGATGGACCCTTCTATGCTTACTACTTTCTTGGAGACCTGTATGAAGCTGCTGCATGATAGCAAAGCCATGAAAGGGTTACAAGAGCTGATAAATAAGTGTGTTGGGAAGGAAAACGCTTCCGTCGAGCTGCATGTAGTCAGGAAGATTGGTAAGCATAAGGCAAGAACAAGGCAGGAGATGAGACCCACTGCGCAGATAGGAGAATATGAAATTGACCAAGTCATTCTGGATCTAGGGTTCGACATGAATGCTTTGCTTAAACAGACATGGGAGAGAATGGGGAGACCTACGCTGCAATGGTCTCCCATTCAATTGAGGATGGCGAATCAACAAAATATTATCCCCATGGGAAGATTATAGGGAGTCACAGTTGATATCAAAGGCATGAGCGCGTTGGCCGATTTTGAAGTGATAGAGATTGTGGATGAGAACAATCCCTACCCTACACTCTTTGGGATTGACTGAGCTATCGACATGAACGGGGTGATTAATTTGAAGAAACGGACAATGTCATTTGAAATAAAATCGCTCTGCGTAATAGTACCATTGGACCCTGCAAAAGGACCATGCTACACTGAACCAATCCATGATTACGAAAGTGATGACGATTTGGACTAGATTTATAAGATAACATCGCGAGATCAAGATTGGGTGAATCCTATAGCGGATGGATGTCTTGCATGGGACCACGAAAAATCCTGCACATCAGATTCAGATGAGGAATTGGAACACTAGCATAATAGATTTCTTGAAGTATCTACGCTATGATGTAACATGATGACAAAATCGTTGTGTTGCGTATCATCGGAGGTAAGAATTTTGCCTTACTATGATGGTTTAACTGACGTTGATAAATTTCTGGATGCATTTGAAAGGGAAGTACCAGAGAAGCATCGCATCCAAGCCTTGGACTTGGTGCTGCGCGCTACGCCTGCAAGATGGTGGGGTAAACATAAAGACAACTTTGATGGATGGTACGAATGTAGAAGAATGATGAGGGTATGGTTTGGTCACCCAAAGGTACGGTTGATAGAGAAATACAATGGAAGGAGTGATCCATGTGATCTCTTAGCCAAATGGACCGATGCTTATGGAACATAACCGCAACTGGAGTGGGTGCATCTGTTCTGTCACACCTTGGATGTAATACCTATGAATTGGTACTTGGAGACAGAGCTCCACCATGGCACGAAAGAATGGGATATTTTGAGATAGGGATTCTTGATGGCATTAAGCTTTGAAGATGGATTTGAGTGCATTGATGAAGCGTTGCAGGAGGTCAAAGCAATGATCTTCAAAATATTGTAGGATCCCTTGGATTTGATTCAACTGGATTGGACCACCCAGTTGCGCCACGTGCTGTAGTGCTACAATGTGACTGCTGAAAAGGAAGATGAGGATTCGAGGAATATTAATATTCCAGAAACAGAAGGACACCACGAAGTTGAGGGGCCACAGATAGAAAACCCAGATATCACTGCGCCGCTAAAAACAAGACAAGTGAACATTGGGACAGAGGTGGAGCTGAAGTTTGTGAAGATAGGGGACTACTGGGATGATGCTACAGTGGATAAGGTCGTTGAGTTGTTTGGAAAATACCAGGACTTGTTCCCTATGAAGTTCTCAGACTTAAAGGGGATAATAGGGGACTTGGCAGTTATGAAAATTATGTTGAAACCGAATGCGAAGCTGATCAAGAAAAGCCCTTACCGCCTCAATACAAAGTATAAAGAAAAGGTTCGCTTAGAGTTGGATAAAATGCTTGCGGCGGGTATTATTGAACTAGTGGAAGAGTCTAATTGGGTGAGCCCAATAGTAGTTCAGGAAAAGAAGTAGAAGGATGAAATAAAGATATGCGTAGATCTCAAGAAGCTGAATGAAGTTTGCGTGCATGATCCTTTTCCGACTCCGTTCACCGATGAAGTGTTGGATAATGTAGGAGGACAGGAAGCATATTCCTTCATTGATGGGTTCTTAGGGTACCATCAGATCAATATCGCGCCAGAGCATAGAAGTAAGACGACCTTTGCAACTGAGTGGGGATGATTTCAATATACTGTAATGCATTTTGGAATAATAACGTGCCGATTATCTTTTCGCGCGTAGTCATCACGACGTTCAAGGAATTCATTCACAAGTTTATGGAGGTATAGTTTGACGATTGGATGGTGTTTGGGCTGGTGAAATGCCATGTAGCCAGCCTATGCTTGATGTTGGATACATGCCAAAGGTATCAGATCATGGTCAATTTGAAGAAATGTTTGTTCTGTGTTCCTTTTAGAATCTTGCTGGGCCATGTGGTGTGCAAACAAGGATTAATGGTTGACCCAGCTAAGATAACATTTATAATTAATTTAGAGGTGCCAAGAAGTGTGAAATAGCTGCACGCAACATTGGGGCATATGTGATATTATAGAAAGTTCATCAAGAGTTATGCTCAAATTACCACGCTGATGGAGAAGCTGCTAAAGAAGGATACTACATTTTGTTGGAATGAAGAGTGCGAGTGAAACTTAGATGTGTTAAAGGAAAAGATGGTCACTGCACTGATCCTAGTCTTCCCAGATTGGAAGAAGGAATTTCATGTGCATGTGGACACGTCATGTATTACGCTCGGGGAAATACTGACATAGGCCAGTGAGGGAGAGTTGGATCAACCTATAGCGTTTGCAAGTAGGAAGTTGTCTAAAGCTGAGAAGAACTATTCAACGACAGAGCGTGAATGTTTGGCTACGGTGTACGCACTCCAGAAGTTCAAACACTACTTGCTAGGTGGACACATTAAGATGTATACAAACCATTCTACATTGAAGTACTTGGTTAAAAAGCCTGTTTTGGGGGGGGGGGAAGATATGCAGATGGTTGCTGCTGTTTCAAGAATATGCTTTCAAAGTCATTGTGAAGCTAGGACGATTGAATATAGGACTAGATCATCTGTCGCGCATTGAAATAGGAGAGGAGCTTACTAATTTGGAGGACGGACTGCCTGATGCACAACTCTTTGTAGTGCATGTAGCTGACAATCACTTTGCAAATATCATACACTTCCTAATGACGAGGATGACTCCAGAAGGATGTACTAGTCAACAAAAGGAGCCGGCGGTGCGCACGATAGACTTTTCTGTCATCGCAAAACATTTATATAAAATGGGCTTGGATGAAATTCTGTAATGTTATGTACCTGAGTTCAAATGGAACAACATCCTCACTAAAGGTCATGGAGGAGATGTGGGAGGACATTATGCAGGAAAAGCAACAATGTAGAAGATTTTACGTGCTAGGTTGTGGTGGTCGACACTACATAAGGATTCCAAGGCTTACTGTAAGGCATGGGATGCATGTCAGAGGATGGGCAGGCCATCGTAGAGGGATGAGCTGTCTTTGAATCCACAAGTGTTGTTACAACCATTCGAGAAATGGGCCATTGATTTTGTAGGCCCGATTTAGCCTCCAGGAAAGAAGATGGGTGTGCGGTATATCATCACTGCGATGGAGTATTTGACTAGATAGGCGAAGGCGTAGCCCATGAAGGAATGTACAGGGGCAACAACAACGAAGTTCCTCTCTGAATATGTGTTGACTAGGTTTGGTTGCCCGAAGATTTTAATGAGTGATTGTGGTACGCATTTCCTTAATGAAATGATTAGTGCGCTGACAGAGGAATTCCAAGTTTATCATCAAAAGAGCACGCCATATCACCTGTAGGCTAATGGGACAGTTGAAGAATTTAATAAGGTTTTGGATAATAGGCTAACGAAAGTTTGCAATGCATAAAGGAATGATTTGGATGTGTGCGCACCCGCGGTGCTATGGGCTTAAAAAACTACTTGTAAGAAACTTACTAGACAAACACCCTTCAGGCTGATTTATAGTGTAGAAGCTGTGATGCGAATGGAGTATACTGTACCTAGTCTACGCATAGTGGTGTTCAAAGGAATGGCAGATCATGGAGCACTGGAAAAAAGGCTCGCACAACTGACAAAGCTTGAAGAAGATAGGTTTTTCATTGGCTTCCATCAGCAAGTTCAAAAGGAGCGCAAAAAGGCATGGGACGATCGGAACATCAAAATGCGCACCTTCAAGGTAAAAGATTTGGTTTTATTATATGACAACAAGTTTGAAAAATTTCCAGGACAATTTCAGGTGCATTGGCTAGGGCCATATGCCATCAAAGAGATTACCGATGGTGGAGCAGTTCAATTGGTGAAATTGAATGGAGATCCATTTCCCGGAAAGGTAAATGGCAGCCGATTGAATCCATACACTAGGGATCCAACCTGATGACTATATGATGGAAGTATAGTCTTAGCACTCCAGGTAGATGAAAGGAGGCACGAGACTATAAACTACACTGCCTGGGATGTAGGGCTGCACAATTGGGGGACTGCACGGGAGGGACGAATGTCACAACATCAGCAGTAGCGTGAAGGGAGCTATGCTATAGAAGGAGAGACCATGCATGGCAGCCAGAAAGTGACCATTATGGTCATTTTTCATGATTTGATAATAAAAAAATGGCTAAGAGGAGCGGGGGGGTGACATTTAAGGCGAAATTTAAATGCGAGATCTTTGAAAATCTGCTGCCAATCTAGCATTTATGAATGGATTTTGGGGGGAACGGTTGGATTTGAACTTGAATTTGCCTCTAAATTATAGATGGCCACCCTATGAAAAAAAATTTGCATTCTGAGAGTTTGGGTGTCGAGCTAACGATTGCGCATGAACCCTGCGAGTTTTGAGGCTTTGGTGGCTAATTCAGTGTTTTACAGGTTGCCTAAAGAAACCCAGGAGCTCCTTAATATCCTGATATTGGCGCCCGTGGAATATGCAAGTGCTGGAGGATCGATGGCCTCTGAGGGAGTTGCCCCTGAGGTCGTAAGTGTGGAGATGCCCGCCATGATGCCAAAATCATCGAGGTTGCCTAGGCCAAAGCCTACGTCAGCAGGAGACGCTTTCAATATGAAGAAGGACAAGTAGAGAGCGACATAGCCAGTGTGTGAGTCACCAAGAAAGCACCAAAAGAAAGAGAAGCTCACCACGCAGGAGAAAGGCAAGGTGGTCAACCTAGAATTCTACAAGGGCGTTGTAGAAACAGGTATGGGCGCAGAGGAAATTGACATTGAGGGTTTTGACCCTATCTCAAAGCTACCGGAATACATTCCTCCACGCTGGGGTAAGGTGAAGATCCCAAAGGACCTAGAAGAGGGAAATTTTATGCTTAATACACCACCACTGCCAGAAAATATTGTGTTTGAAGGACCACGCTTGGCACGCGTCCCCCACCTAAAACTTGAAGATTGGGACTTGGCGGACACGGAGCCATTCCCCCACCTGGTTATTGATAGTTCAATGCAGAGGTTATTCTATAAGGATTCAGGTGTCACCACACTAGAGTTGGTGAAGTGGATTCATGGGGTGGAGAAGGCAGGATTGCTGAACCTACTATTGGTGCTGCATTACCACAACGCACCCATAAACTTGATAGTTATCAAACAGTTGTTGTGCCTAGTGCACGATGGGTGCCTTTGGTTGGAGGAGCAAATCCCTATAATTGATATGCTGATCCATATGATCACTCAGCTACCCAATTCAGGACTAAATCCGACCAAGGCATTTGGCAGAAAGGTGGGCGAGTGCAACCTCACTGAGTGAATGAAGGAAAAGTTTAAGATTGTCAAAAATCCACGCAGATACTCAATTTCGAGCATAACCAACCTCACGATCAAGGTAGCCACCCAGATCTTGGCTGGCAAGATAATGTGGAAGTGTCACACATATGAGGTGCCAACACCAATAGTTTCATTAGCAGCCTAGTGCGCAGAGGGCGTACAATTTAATTTGGCGTGCTACCTTTGTAGTGAGTTCCTCGCGAACTGCAGAGAAGTGCAGGATCACAACAAGATGTTCCATTACACATGGATGTTTTTATCAATTGTGTTGGTTGTGTGGCAGTTGCCGGAGGATAGTCAGTTTCCTTCGATCACGACAGATTTTCCAGAAGCAACGAAGTTTGCTTCACTATGGGCCACAAAGGACGCTGAGTGGGTCTGCGAGTGCAAGGTCTTTTGGGTTTTGATGGAGATGAACATCAATATGGCCATCAACTGCAAGGCAAGACTATCACCAACTATCTTTGAGCAGTTGTCACGATATGCGAAGTTCAAAGTGGACTTCCACTATATCTCCATCTCGGTGTGGAAGGAACAAAAACATAAATGGTATGATCTCTCATACCTTGCGACGGACAATACCATAGCAACAGTCCTCGATTGTTGGCTAGCCGAGTGAAGAACAACCTCAGATTTTTCATCTAGGTCTAATAAGTCCACAGGAAAGCAGAAGAAGGAAGCATCCCAGTTGAAAATGTAGTAGTTAGTTGAAAAATGGAAAAATGAGACTGAGGACAAAGCAAGAGCAGAAGCGGAGCGCACCGCGAAGAAACAGGAGGAACTGCGCAACTTTGACAGAAGTCGGAAATCTCCTTCATCGCAGATGGAGGAAGAAGAGAAATTTGAACAGGGTGGTGGAGACCAAGAGAGCACCCCCTTTCGGGTGAAGCGAAATCGAGAGCAGGAGAAAGAAGGGCCATAGAAGACGACTAAGGCTACTAATTCGTAGCTCGACCCGATCACGTTGACAAAAGGTGACTTATATGAAATTGGGGAGAAGGTCAGGGATGTGACCATGGAACTGTTGCAGCAGTTCGAGTAGCAACAGAAGCAAGCCTTGGTGGCCATTCAGATGGGTCTGCGTGAGCTGCAGATCCAAACTACTCAACTGCAGGCCGGTGTAGGGTAGGGCAGTGTAACATTGACTAGTTTGGCACTAGGGACCATTGGAGCAGCGGAGATGGTTCGCTCCTTGGATCCTCAGGCTATTGCACTACCTAATGGAGCCCTCATCGTGGAGATATAGGCTGATAGGGCTGATTTACGGAACATTGGTCTCAACTTGGCCACGCTCCCAAGGGAAATCCTTCACACGCTGCAAGCAAGTGTGATTGCAGAGTTGAGGGCCTAGGAGTAGTGCACGCTGAATGTAATCAGTGAGAAGAAGATTAACAACGAACACTTTTTCATTGAGAAGAAATATGTGATAGAAACTTGGAAGAAGGTCCAGGAGAAGAATGAGCAAAAAACATCGCTGGTAGTAGAGGGGTACAGAACTGTTCCAGAACTATACATTCCGAAGAAGCACCTATGGAGGCCAAGATTTAGAAGTTGGCTACAGGTGTATGCAATGGTCAGACCGAGATGACCAAGGTTCAATTTGAGCTAAACCTTAAAATTACAGAGCTCAAGATGAGGGCACAACCTTCAACTCCCCAGAGGTCAGAGAACAATATGAGGCAACTGTTAAGAATGATGTTGCTGCAGTAGATACCGCAGTGGCAGATTTCACTGCGCTCTTCGAGCAGTCACTAGAGGTGCTTACTAGTCTACAGGAGGATCCCAACTTGCAGAGGTTAGCAATTGAGGTGAGGGAATTGCATCAGTGGTAGGACGAGGAAAAAGAGGCGGCGCATACCATCGCTATCACGTAGAAATTGGCAAATTTACAAGAGGCGAAGGAATTGAAAGAACAGGCGGATTCAACGTAGTACAGAGAGGCAGTACTCAAGGCCAGATCGGGCCTTGGCTAGATGAGGCTTATGTGCTCACTGCCACCATTGAGGAAAAGTTGACTAGCCTATATAAAACACAACAGAAGATCCAGGCAGATAACGCAGGACCAACAACGGAGCAACTAGTAGAGCAGGTTAAGCAGGCAACGATGCAGTGTACCAATGGAGTTATAGTGGTGCAAGTGGATTTGGGAGGTCTTTGCAGCAAGATATCTACACCAAAAAAGTGACTCAGGGGCAAGTCACCATATTTGTGTTGGGGGCGTGTTGGGACAGGGTCCCCTAGGGTCGATTTTGGGGTTAAAAGCCCAAGTTTTGGGGCAGAAAGCCCAAGATTTTGTATGTAAAGTGTAACGTCTCCACAATTTGTGGTCACGGAACACATAGACGTAAAGTGTCATAAATGGTTTCTGCCCTTCATTTATGTAAGTTGTGTCAACTTTAGAAGATCCACCCATGGTCCACGGACCATGGGATTGTATAAAAAGGAGAGTCTTAGAAGAGTCTAAGGCAGTTCAGATTTTAGATGATGAATGTAATGGATCATTAGCGAAAAGAGAGAAGAGTCTTAGAGTAGAAGAGAGGCTCTGCAGCTGTGTGCGCAGAGGCCTAGGGTAGAAGTCTGCAGCTGAGTGCGCAGGGTAGTTAGAGTCTGTAAGAAGATCTGAAGCATTAATAAAGGAGATTATTCTAGACTTATCTATGTTTTGATCTATTTACTTCTGTTATGAATGAATGGGATTATGTGATGTTGAATAATGAGTTTATGAATTAATGCTATATTGATGTGCAAATCTATATTTTTACATTGTTATCTGTCTGCAAATAATAATATCTATTTATTCAAAGAATATCTTAATGCATGTTGAAGTTATTAGATACTAATATGATATGGGTAAATATAGAGGTGATGATAATTACAGAGGCGTGTAAGTAGATAAATCACCTACTTAGGGTCCGCGAACAACAGTCGTAGACTTTTGCGAAGGTCTAGAGGCCGATTAAGGGAAGTATATCGATAAGCTATCAAGGGCTTGTCGATCTACACGAAGGCAGAGTTAGGGAAAAAACAACATCACTACCATCTTTGGGTGTAGAAACTTGGTTCTAGCATCCCCCCATACTGCTTCGGGTGAGACTTCAGTCTGCGCTCCACAGATTGATGCCGAAAGGGCCAATAGTGTAGGGATTTGTTTGGCTAATTAATGCTGAACCCGGGTTAGGGCCCACTAAGCCAACACAAGGCCATCCAAGATACTCCTATTTATGCTAAAATGATTAAAGAACTATGTGCAAAAAAGCTTGTGAGGAAAATAAAAGCTTCACCAACTATCCATGTCATAGGGACCTTGTCTGATTTACTTATGGGTGGGGAAACACCGATAAAATATGAAGATCGAGGGAATCCCATAGTTACAGTCCAAATACATGGTTGCTCCTTTCTGAACACACTAGTTGACTTGGGTGCAACGACTAACATTTTAACCACAGAAACTTGTGAGACACTTGGTATTACAACTTTGGAACCAACCACCACCATGCTAGAACTTGCTGATCGTTCGATGGTCAGACCAAAGGGAAATTTACAAGACATTATAGTTTCCATTGATTCATGGGAGTACCCAGTGGATTTTCTAGTTATCAACCCAAAAGTTCAATTAGATGGGCACCCTTTAATTTTGGGCCGACCTTAGTTAGCAACTACCGATGCTTATATAGGTTGTTGTGTGAGCAACATGACCATTACTAAGGGAGACCTTGTAAATAATATTGTTTTATATCCTCCTACCAAACCAAGTCTGTCCACTGTGAAAATACATAAACAACCACCCACATACCTGGAATAAAGTATTCTTTCACCACTTACAGTAGCAGAGGTGCTTGAGTTCAAGAATCATACTGAAGACGATGTGATCAACAAATTTATTAATCAACCAGCCACTGTGAATAATGTAAAATTTCAAATGTTAAAATATATTCTTGACGATGAAGCCTTGGAATACCCTTTAAAAGATACTGATGATCAACATATTCCGACGACTGTCATTCATAACATCAAGCCTATTGAAATTGAACTAGGCAAGGTTTTAAATATCAATGATACTCTAGACAGTGACCAATAGAAAAATCTCATCCAAGTTCTGCAAAAATATAAGGGGACTATCTAGACATGAAGGGCATAGACCCACAATTATGTATACATCATATCTATATTGAAAAGGATGCTCATCCTATCTGGCAACCTCAACAGAGATTAAATCACATCTAAAAGATATTGTAAAAGAGGAACTACAGAAGTTGCTGGACGTGAATTTTATTTATCCTATTGTGGATAGTAAGTGGTCTCTCCACTAGTAGTTGTTCCCAAGAAAAACGGGAAGTGGCGCATCTGTGTGGATTATCGGGAATTGAACAAAGCCATGCAGAAATATCACTTCTCTCATCCATTTATTGATCAAGTCCTTGATACACTGGCAGGAAAATAATTCTTTTCCTTTCTGGATGGCTTCAATGGCTATAATCAAATCCAAATCACCCCTGATGACCAAGACAAAACCACCTTTACCTACCCATGGGTTACATTGGCTTATAGCGTGTTATCGTTTGGCTTATGTAATGCCCCAGCTACATTTAAGAGGACCATACTGTAGAAATTTTGAATAATTTAACACATATTCAATGGACATTATCCTGATCATGTACTATTGCGGAAAACATACACAATACATAAGCTCCTCTACGTTGATCATCAATATAGCAACATCAATAACAATAAAACATCAAGAGCATTCACACATTAACACAGTATGTATCCCGGGGAAAGCATCTCGCTAAAAACCCCAACTATCTATATATTAATGAATGAGTCATGTAACATTACA
>APFE030059770.1:8933-19484 GCA_000404065.3 Pinus taeda
AATGATCCTGCTACCATCCAGGCACTAAAAAACTGTGGATTTTTGAAATTATTCTGGCTTCCTAGCATGAGGCAACAAATGAAATTACTAGTGTATCTTGTTCATGCATGGGATGTGCAAGTACAAGCATTTAGATTCAGGGAACATTTGCTCGATATAACAATAGAGGACATATATTTTCTGATAGCCATGAGAGGTGCCTCCATCTCTCTCCTATGTGGTACAAGGGGTGGAGAAATGGTGAAAAATTATATTGCTACTTACTACAGACCTTGATCCAAACAAACTAGAGATGGAAATATCAACATAAAAGATGTAACCCATTTTCCCTTATGAACAATCTTATTCATCAGTTCCAAATTGGCAGGTAACTCAACAATTCATGTAGCTAGCAGATCATACATGCAGTACGGTGTGGAGTGTTTGGAGCCAACAATCTTTAACTGGAGAGAGGGAGTGTTGGTCAATATGAAATAACAGTTCTCTAAAGCAAGAGAGGGAAAGTTGAGAAACTTTGGGTATTGTTCCATCTTGGTCTCTTTTGCTCTAGAGAGGGTTCCATTATGTTGTAGCTGCTACAACACCCTCCAAAATTTTCGCTTAAACTCAATTTTGGAGCCTTACTTGGTCCACATTGTCGTTGCAAACATCGAAGCTTATTTCATGAGCTTTCTTGAAGTGTTTTGTCCCCTTTTTCATGTTGGGTAAACTATCGTCTTTTGGCATGTTTGTTTGTCGTGTAATGTGTACAAGCCTATTATGATGGTTTCAAGGGTCTATATTTGTGTATATGAGTTGTTCTAACTATGTAAACATCTTTTGCACTCATTCAAAAAGCTCTGAGCACTTTTGCACAAGTCTCGCCATGGTCATCCTAAAGTCTATCTTAAGTGTAGCACTTGTCATAAATTCATCGCTGAGAGGGAAATGCTTTGTTCATGCATTTGAATGATCTATGTTGTCATGGAGTCAAAATATTCCAAGTGTATGATCACAATCAAAGTTCATCACCGTTGACACTAAACCCACACTTAGCCATTTTTGGGAAAAAAATTCCCAACTGGGCAGCCTAGCTTCACCGGGCCTCTCCTGAGCTGCACACTACGCAGTCTCAGTCCTCTAGCTGTGACTTTGCTACTTGGAACTATGCAATGTGCAGTTCCTTCCTACCAGGAGTGCTGCACTGCATAGTTTTTGTACCCAAGCCCCGACCTTGACCACCAGATTTGCGCAATCATGTCCCTAGCCTGACTTAAATTGCACACTTTGCATCCTCAAGCGTCAAGATCATCCCCTGAGCCTTTGAAATGTGCAAATGCACAGTTCCAATCTTCCTTGACTCCCAAAACTACGTAGTTAGCTCTCCTAATTCACATTCCCTCAGCCTGTCCTGTTGGCTCCAGAAACTATGCAGTTTTGTCTGTCATACCAGCCTGAACTATGCAGTCACTATTGGGTATGTGTTATATTCTTTCTACGACTACCCCATGTGTGGTAATGCCCCCTATATGTTGCACCGAGTGCAGTAGGGAGGTCACAAGGGGGTTGGCAGCCCCCCTGCACAGGGTTCGGGGCAGTGCCCTGGGAAATTTTTTTTGGACCCTATATTAGGTAGGCGGACCTACCTATGGTTTTGTGCATGGATTTCGCACATGGTTTTGGGCATGATGGTTTTCTGTCCATGGTATTTTGTAGATCTAGTCAAGAGAACTACGATTATGTTCTAATCCAAGGTTAATGGATTGGGTTTGTGGATGCTTCGACATGTATATATATGTATTGTAACATTGAAAGGAATATAATGAAAAATCAATCTGGCAGCCTCGATTTTGGGATCTAGGGGAAAATCTCTGTGTATATCTGTTTTATGTATTATCATCTCGCCATTGTTTATTTTTTGTTTTTAGAATTTGTATGCAGGTAATTTTTGTACGAGGTTAAAACCTTCAGACACTAAGTCCCTCTTCCCAGCTCGTCAATTGTTCCTGGCTTAGTCGGTGCATCAAAATGCATCATCTTAGACTAGGGGGTTTTCAGATTGATTTCATCCCATCATGAGTGAATTGCAGGAACATGTACCTTATCATGTCATGACAAGATGATGGAGAAGGAGAAGAAGGAGGGAAACATGCTTAAAGACTCTCTTGTAGTTGAACTTATAAGTTGATCAATAAAGAGAAAGAAAAGGGACACTAGTTTACAACCATTATCCAAGACTTGAGATCATTGAAGATATTTCATCACCAAGCCATGCGAAGGTGAAAATAAAGCATCTTCAAGAAGACATCCACCACTTAGTAGAAACAATGGATTGACATTGCCACATCATCAAGCAATCCATGTCAACAGTGTCATGTCATGTCAGTTCATGAGTGGTCATATGCCACATCACTATTGTGGATCATGTATATTGTATTCAAAATGTATTGGAAAGTGGAACTCCAAAGGACAAACATGGAATGTAAAGAGTCATGTAATTTTAAAATTCATAGGAAGTTAAATAGTCATGATGGTAGTCAAAGAATTACCCTTGGTTATATATACTCCCTCATTGTATGAGCAAAGGAGTTTTCACCTTGCTTCCTCTCGCAAGGCATTAGAAAGATAAGCTAGTTCTTTGAGGAGAAAGAAGGAACTTTTACTTAATAACATAAGACTTCAAGGCTAGCACGTTCTTCATCCATGGATTATGAATGTTTGTAAGACCATTCTGCCGATGTTTGTATTTCATGTTTGCTTTCATATGTGATAAGATAGTTGAACTATTTCGGTTATTTTAGTACTTATCTTATTGAAATGTGTTGTAATGGTTTTTATTGTTGTCCCATCCTTGTGGACTATTTTGCGGGATATTAGACAAATCTTTCTTCATTTGTTGGTTGTAATGATCGTCACATCCTCCGTGGACTATTCCACTGGATGTTAGATGGATCCTTTCAGTTCATGTGTGTCTCTTCTTGGGTGTTACTACTACCTCTCACTTAGAGGCTCACTTTTCTCCCCTCTCTGCATTAGAATGACATTGACACATTTACAATTGAACACTCAGTAGGCACACCTTCTTTCTTTTTGAAGACACCATCACATCCCTCTCTCTTGCTGACAGTTAGAGGCAAGGAAAATCTTTAAGTATTTGACAACTGCGAATTTATACTGGATGGCACTCCTACACCAAACGGTGTGAGGTCTAATTAGGACTTCACATTGGGGATATCCCCTGATTGTTGGCAGGTCCAACACTGTCAACATTTCTAGTGCTAGAAGGGGGGAAACTAACCCCAATCTTACTTCTTTTGGTCAAGGAAGTAATTTTCCCAACAAATCCCCTGTGCGCATTCCCAAAGTTGGTAATTGTTCTCAGTCCGAGACTACACAGCCTTACGAACTCAGATACGAACAACTCTGGGCCATTTATCCCATCACCTGAAAGTTTGTGAGAGCTATTAGACTGATACCTGGAATAAAAACTCTTCCCTATTTTCCGAAGAAGAACCCAACCACCCTTATTGGGTTAGTTGTTTCAGTAATTGAAGAGTTGGTTCTCGCCACCCTTGAAGAGTTACCAGAATAAAGAAAACACAGAAAAACTAGAACAACCTTCAACCTTCAACGGTGGTGACGGTGATAAAGTGCTCTCAGACGATACTTTTCGTGGATTGGGCGTAGAAGAAGAATACCATTCAGACTATGAAGAAGAAGGGGAAGAAAAAAAAGAGGCCATGGAAACCAAGATATGGATTGGATGTCTTAGGGCCCACTTTCACTACTGGGTGTGTTACACGAGATGCCAAGGCATTCGAAAAAGCTCTTAATGAAGTATGACCCTCAAAAGGCACTAAAGGCAGAGGATCATCTAGACAACTTCTACCTACATATGAAAACACTTAAGGTATGCTATGATGATGTTGCATGTAAAGTGTTTCCGTGTACCTTAGATGGTAGAGTAGTTGTGTGGTATCATTGTCTTCCTCCGAATTCCATCCAAACTAGAGGGGGTTTAAGAAAAATTCCCTTGAGAAATTTGTTGATGACAAGACCCCTGCCATGTTATTGAAAGAGCTAGGTAGTCTAAAGATGGAGCAAAAGGAAAAAGTGAAAGATTTTAATCAGATTTTTAACCACATTTTGAACAAGTTCTCAGCAAACACTAAACCTCATGACTCCATTACCATAGATTATTACAGTTATGCCTTACTGATCAGGATTGCGCAATTTGTAAAGAGAATTGTGAAACAAACATTGACTAAAAATTATGAAGAGGAAATCACAGTTTAAAAGGGCTTGCCCACAATTGGATTCATTTCAGATGATGAACCAGCTAAAGCCTTTAAAGACACGGGTAAAAGGTCTCAGGCGTATGTAAGTGAGGCCAAAGAAAAAGAAACTATTAATCTTGAGAGCTTGACCCGTACTGTCAAGACTCTGTCAAATGAGTTGGCAGAATTGAAGCAAAGGTCAAGTGAGACCACCGTGAACATCAAGCTTCCTAAGTTCAACCTGTTCAGAAGGGATGTAAATTTTGGTAGTAGCAAAAACCAACCCACTAAGTCTGTGCAGAGCTTCAATGTTGTATTGAATATTGAAAACATGCGTATAGATCAATACTATTCGTATCATCAAGAATATTGTTCTGAGAAAACATGCCCATAGTGGAATAAGACCATAAGCATTCTTGCTACGCATCTTGTTTATGCGGTAATGGTTTAGGAGCAGACTGAGCTTGCAGAAGAAAATATAGAAGCTAATGTAATCGAAGAGAATCTGAGTGTGGGGCATGCAGATAACTTGTTTTGTTGCAAGTGGCAAGAGTTTCTAATAGGGAAAGGGTTAGCAAAGGGCCTTTAAGTAGAGGAAGATTAGTCGAGCATCAGTTCTAGCATTACCAAACATGTAACAACCCTTCGAAGTGGAGACATATACAAGTGGGTATGCTATGGAAGTGGTCTTGATGCTGAGAGGAAGGCTTGTATGCTACCATTCTAAAGTATTTCATGGGGTAGTTCTCTATTTCCCTACCTACAAAAAGGAGCTTTATGCCTTGGTGTAAGTTGTGAATAAGTGGAAACACTATCTGATGGGAAAGGATGCAATAATCCACACAGATCACCAACCACTGCAGTATCTCCAGGTCAATAACAAGCTACAACAAACTAGGAATTACAAGTGGATGGAGTTTTTACAACAGTTTCATTTAGTGATCGAGTATAAGAAGGGAAGTAAAAACAAGTTGTTCGACATGCTTTCAAGGGCACCCACATCCAAGATCATTGCCTTGGGAACTCTGTTGCACATGCAACCATTCACCAATGATGCATACAAATGCATATTCAGAGGATGAGGACTTCAAGGAGGTGTTTCAAAAATTATAGAGTTAGAGTCATGTGCATGATGGTGACAACACAATTGACTACCATCTCGAGAACAAGTTTCTCTACAAAGTGGATAAGTTATGTGTTCCTAAAGGTAAGTAACTACAATTGATTAGAGAGGCCCACACCTCCAATGTTGCAAGGCACTTTGGTGTAGGGAAGACAATGACCAACTTGCAGAGGTATGTGTATTAACCTAGGATGCAAGAACAAGTAGCTAGGTTCATAAGAGGATGCATGCTTTGTTGTACCAACAAGCCTAGTAATAAGAACCATGGTAAATAATTTCTATGGCCTTTGTGGGAGGTTTACCAACAACAAGGAAAGGACATGACTACCTATTTGTGGTAGTTGGTAGGTTCAACATGATGTGTGTTTTAATGCCCTATAAAAAACCATTAGCGGGAAAGAAGTAGTGAACTTATTTTTTGGATAGGTATGGATAAATTTCAGGATGCCAAGGAGCATAATTTTAGATAGGGACACTAGATTTATTAGTGCATTTTGGACTACATTATTGGAGAAGGTAGACATGAAGTTGAATAGGTCTACAAGATTCCATCCATAAACAGATAGGCAGAAAGAAGTATTCAATGAGACTTTGGTGCAACTTTTTTCAGGTTACAATTAGAAGCATCCAAATACTTGAGGAAAAAATCATGTATATATATAACACTCTTGTAACATAGTAGTCCACACTTCTACTGGTAAGTCCATACTTGAGACTTGCTTTAGATATTTACCACTATCACCTTTGGTTATTACATATGGACAACAAGGGAGAGTGAGAGAGTATCTTACATGGGATGACTTGAATGCAGGAAAAAATGTTGAGAAGGTCAAACAAATCCATCTACAAGTACAAGGAGACATTGTAGAAGTCATAGGAAAAATACAAGGCTAAGAATGATCAACATAGAACAAAGAGGTCCTTCAAGGTTGGAGGCAGAGTATGGTTATAGTTGAATAAGGGGAGGCTACAGGGTCCTGGTAAGAAAATCAAGGCTTTGTGATATGGTCCCTTTGAGATACTAGAACCCCATACATGTGCATAACAAAGTTACCAACATCATGAGAACTCTAGCCCCAAAACATCTATTTTGTGCAAAAAACATGGAAAAACACCCCATAAACAAAAAGTGTTGATGTTGCTCGCGCGCACACACACACATATATATTTCTTCTTGGGTTAAAATTCCAAATTTTTTTAGTAACAATGATAAAAACCATTTTTTAAAATTAATTAATTAATTTTTATTTTATATATATATATATATAATATATATATATATATATATATATATATATAATTTTTTTTCTCTCTGTAATAAATATGAAGAAATACCCTAAAACAAAGTGTTGATATCACTTAAAGCAACGTCAACACTCTTTTATTTTTTGGTTAAAATTCCTTTTTTTTAACAATGGCATTAAAAACTATTTTTTTGTGCAATAAACATGGAAAAACCACTCGAAATAAAAAAGTGTTGATGCTTCCTCAATGTTTTTTAATTCCAACACCTTTTAGCAATGTCATTAAAAATAAAATATCATTACTTCGAAAACCTTAAAATTCCAATAGATTTCGATGATAACATTAAAGATAAAATATCCCGACTTCAAAATACCTAAAAATTCCAACAATTTTCAACCATGGTGTTAAAGATAAGACATTATGAGTTCGAAAAACCTTAAAATTTTGACAGTTTTTAGCCATGAAGTTAAAACCAAATATCATGACTCTAAAAGACTTAAAATTTTCAACACATTTGGAGACCAAATATCATGAATAAAAAAATCTTAAAAATGAATACCTAAATAAAACAGTCATTATACCAAATATCAAAAGTATAGCTCTTTTAAAATCCTAGCCTGAGACAAAGTCGACGCAATGTAATGAAAACTTTAAAATCAACTATCAAATTGACACGTATTGGGGACATACTTGACTTATTGTAATGAAAATTCAAAAATCAACCATCAAATTGGCACACAGGGGAGGCAAACTTAACCCACTGTAACAAAAATTTAAAAGTCAACTATCGAATTGACACATAGTGGGGTCAAGTTAGTAGTCAAACATCGACATAACCCCGCAACAAAAATAAATAAATAAATATTAATAAAAATAAACAAAACAAAAAGAAGAAAATAAACAAAATTAAAATGATTGTTAGAATCCTTCAGATGTGAAATGTGTTGAAAATTTCTCTGTCCTACATTTCGAGTGGGCACTCCACCCATCATTAGGGACCAGAAAGCAAACGTATGGTAAGCGTCGGAGTTGATCAAACCTATAAGCGTTGAGAAGTGATGAGAGGCAAGAAACTGAAATAATGATCACAAAGATAAATTATTAAATTAAGAGCATCACCGCTCAAAAGAAAATGATTTAAAATCAAAGAGACGTAAAAATGTAATAGAAGAAGAATAATAATAATATAGGTTTGTAATTTTTATTAATTACTTATTATTATTTAGTGGTCAAACTTTCACTCAATAATAAATTTATTGTTAATATATCATATTATTTTAACATAGAATAATATAAATAATAAAATAATGGAATAAGTTAATGGTCAATTGTTATATTTTATAATAGAAACTGATATTAATATTATTGAAATGGTTAATAATTTAGATATTTAGATATTTTAAAAAAATATATATATATATAATTAAAGAATTATTTTAAATATTAATTATTAAATGGTTAGAAGTTAAGATTTAACTATTGTTCGAAATAATAATAATAATAATAATTAAATTAAAATTTTAAGAATATAAATATATATAATTCGAATTATAATATGTATTTAATTATGAGAAATTGTTTATTTATTATTATTGTTTGCATACATTTTAAGTTATAATAAAATTTATGTATGAATATATACATATTAGTAAAATTATTGTTAAATATTTAAGGATTGAAAGGTAGGGAAGGGGGTTTATTTTATAAAGGAGATATGTTGCCTTTATATTGATATAGATAAATTTATTGATTAATTTATTTATTATGGGAATATTAGAAATATATTTTAGAAAGAAGGGGAACATAGCAAAAAAGGGGGAGGATTAAGAAGAAAGGAGATGGATTATAGGCTTCTAGGAGTTGTTATGCTTATAGTCATCTTCCCTATTCAAATTATCGGGGTGTTTTTAAATTTTTAAAGCTTCCCTAATGATACGAGTATTATAAAAAGGGATACAAGCTAGGGTTTGAGTTTGTTCAAAGAAAATAAGGTGCTTGGTGTTATAAGAGTGCTCAACAATTGCATACTTAGCCACTGTGTGATGGTTGTTATCCACAATGTGCTCCTTAAGGCGACCAATGACTTGGTGACCTGTTTAGCCAATGTAAGATTTACCACATGAACAAGGAATTTGGTAGACACCTAGTCCTTGCATGGGATCAAACTTATCTTTGGATGAACGAAATAACTGTCTAAGGGTCCTATGGGGCTTGAAGACAATTTAATTGTTCTTTTTGGATATAACCTTGGCAATGATATTGGTGGTTCCCTTAATGTAAAGGAGAGTAACTTGGTTTACACGAAAGGAGGGATCAAAGGTGATGGATTTAGGGTGAGAGGCAACCTCAAAGGCTTTATAAATTTGAGTGGTCGAATAACCATTGGCTTTGAAGGTTTGGATTAGGTGGGTTTTTATAGGGGAGGAATTGAGGAGCTGAGATTTTAAGGGCCCGGGAGAAAAGTGTCTTAAAGACACTAGATTTTTGGGAAGGGTGGTGATGAGAATGGGCGTAAAGATAATGGTAAATATGGGTTTTTCAGTAAACTTGGGGGGTAAGGGAGCCTTCAGGTAACCAGGTGACAAGAACATCAAGAAATGGAATAAAATTATTAGATTCAATTTCCATAGTGAATTGGATATGCGAAAAAATGCTATTGAGATGGTCGAGAAAGGCATGGAGGGCTTGACGACCATGTTTCCAAATAATGAAAGCATCATCAACAAATCTAAACCAACATTTGGGCTTGATATGCCATGAGTTTAGGGCTCTAGATTAGAAATGTTCCATAAAGATGTTACACACAACCGGGGAAAGGGAGGAACCCTTAATTGTACCTTCGGTTTGTTCATAGATGATGCCTTTATAATTCTAAAAGAAGGTGGAAGAGAGGCATATGTTAATAAGGTTAAGAGTTTCATTGACAACCCGATTAGTGGATATGTTTAGAGCTTCAGGGACAAGACTATTTGTGTAAAGAGACCACATTGAAACTAACCATAAGGTCATTTTTTTCAAGGTGTCAATATTTGGTCTTATGAATAAAATCAACAAAATCTTTAATATTCGAGGGGGTGGAGCCTACAAATCGTTGAAGCTTGTCGCTAAATAACGACTAAGTGCGTGAGTAGGGGCTCCAATGGTACTAACGATAGGTCTAAGGGGTACCCTGGGTTTGTGAATATTGGGTTGACCATATATTTTTCGGGTTTGGTGGGTATGAGGGATGAGGCACTGCTGAATGGAAGAATTAATGGAGGAGGATTTTATGGCCTTAGTGACATGATTAGTAATGGAAGTAATGGGATTTTTGGGAAGACTTTTGTAAGATGAGGAGGAAAGAAGATCACGAAGCTTGGTATCATAATATTAAGAGTTCATTAGCACGATAAGGTTACCTTTATCGGCTTTAAGAATAAGAATGTTGGGGTTCTCATTAAGGCACTTTAAAGAAAAGCCCTGTTCTTTGGAAATATTGGGCTTGGTAGGTTTGGCACAATGGAGGACCCTACGACAATCCCGCTCAATTTCTTCAATAATGTGTGAGGGGATATTTTGGGTGACTAATTCAATAGAGAAAATGATATCTTCTTTGGGGATACGATAAGGGGTGACAACAAAAATGAAACCTTTTCCAAAAGGTGAAGAGTGGCAAAATCAAGTTCAAGGGATGAGAGATTAACAATGGAAGAAGGATGAGGAATAGGGAAGGTAAGATTAGAAGAGGGATCAGGGAAGAAAAAGAAGAGGACTTGGGTGAATAGGGGGAAGTTTCAAACAGAATGTTTTTACTATAATGATAATTGGAAGTGCTATTATTATTAATAATCTTTTTGATATCATTATTAGTTATATTATTATCATTAGAAAAATTATTAAGAAATGAATTATTAGTTAGTATTAATTTTATTTATCTTAGAATTACTA
>APFE030059770.1:19504-31500 GCA_000404065.3 Pinus taeda
GATATTATTAGTAGTTATAATATGGTTTGAAGAATTATTTTCAGTAATTAATTTATTAGTATTAATTTTATTCGAATTATTAATATTAGAAATATTATTATTAGTATGGGAATTTTTATTATTAAATAATTATTTTTATTGAATAAATGGTTGACATTATAGTTATTATAATGGGAAGTTTTATTAATAGATTTGCGAGGACATGCCTTATGATTAATATTCTCACTGGAGGTATCGTTTAGAGGAGAAGCATTGTTAAAAGATTTGCATTCTTGATTATTAGGTGAATTAAAATTATGAGCGGAAGGGTTATCGACAACATTGGAAAAACTATGATTTAAGAAGAAATAGGTAGACTATGTAAATTTCAGGGGGGATATAAGATTAGGGTAAAGGGGTTTAGGTTTGTAAATCAGAAAAGGGGAAGAATGGCGAATGTAGATTAGAATGGGAGACTTCTGAGGTGTGGGGGACCGTGCAACTGGAGCCTGAGGATAAAAGCAGATCAAAATAAGAGATTAATGAAATAAGAGAGGAGAAATCTGAAATTTAGAAGAAGTTGTAAATGGAGGGATGGACTTGGATTGGAGAGACAATTGAGTAGATGGTTGATTAGAAATAAATGAATCATCAGCATGATGAGCGATAGAAGAGTGCCAGTATATTGAGAGCTAAGATACAAAGATTGGGGAGGATTGTAATCTCTTAACAGAGAAGAAATAGTAAAAGAATCATGAGAGAAGGATCCAATGGGGCTGGTGCGGGAGGATGGAACATGGGGATTAGAATAAGAATTTGGAATTGAAGAAACTGAACCTTTAAATTTCTTTGAATAAATATTTTGGAATTTATGCACTTCAATTTTAGAAGAGGATTCAAACACAACGAAGGACAAAATAAAATATCTATGCTCAATAGAATCCCATAAATCAGAATTAATGAGAAAAGAAAGATTGAGATGCAGAGAATAAAGTTGTTGCGATAATTTACTTAATTCAAACAAGAAGAAACAGACCTTAGAACAAAAGATCGCCATTTTAATTTTGTTGAGAATTCGAGTAAGATATTTGTGCTTACAATGGGATTTGATCCTTGTAAATGAGGGAAGAATGCTTGAATCTCGACAATGCTTGAGGAAGGTTAGATCATCTACACGCTTTTGCAGTTTGGTGCGAAGCTTTTCAAATACCTCATATCTTTAAGGCATGCCTACATATAGAGCTTATAAATTTGAGAGTGGAGATTCCCATAATTATTCATATTGTCAGAATTTTTCAATGTGCATTGTGTAGAAAATTTCCCCATCCTACGTTTTGAGTGGACACTCCACCCATCATCAAAGACCAAAAAGCAAGCATATGGTAAGCATGGGAGCTAATCAAACCTAGAAGTGATGAGAAGTGATGACATGCCAAAAACTGAGATAATGGTCACAAAGATAAATTATTAAATTAAGAGCATCAAGTGTAAAAAAAATGATTTAAAATAAAAAACAGGTAAAAATGTAATAGAGGAAGAAGTCAATGTAATACTATTAATAATCATAATAATAAGATATCAGTTAGTAATTTTATTATTATTATTATTGGTAATAATAAAATTACTAACCTATATCTTATTATTATTATTACATTGACTTCTTCCTCTATTATATTTTTATCTCTCTTTGATTTTAAATCATTTTCTTTTGACTGTTGATGCTCTTAATTTAATAACTTATCTTTGTGATCGTTATCTCAGTCTTTGGCCTCTGATCACTTATAGGTTTGATCAACTCCCATGCTTACCTTACACTTTCTTTCTGGTCCCTGATGATGGGTGGAGTGTCCACTCGAAATGTAGGGTAAGGAAATTTTCTACACAGTTCACATCCGAAAGATTCTGACAATATGAATAACTGTGGAAATCTCCACTCAAATTTCTAACCTCTACGGAGAGGCTTGCCTTAAAGATATAAGGTTATTTGAAAAGCTTTGCACCAAACTACAAAAGTGTGTAGTTGATCTAACCTTCCTCAAGCGTTGTCGAGATTCATACGTTCTTCCCTCATTTACAAGGATCAAATCTCATCATAAGTGCAAAGATCTTACTCGAATTCTCAACAAAACTAGCATGTCGATCTTTCATTCTAAGATTTGTTTCTCTAGGTTTGAATTAAGTAAATTATCGCAATAAATTTATTCTCTACATCTCAATCTTTCTTTCTCATTAGTTTTGATTTATGGGATTCTATTGTGCGTAGATCTTTTATTTCATCCTCTGCGATGTTTGAATCCTCTTCTAAAATTCAAGTGCATAAATTCCAAAATATTTATTCAAAGAAATTCAAAGGTTCAATTTCTTCATTTCCAGATTCTTATTCTAATCCCCATGTTCCATCCTCTCGCACTGACCCCATTTGATCCTTCTCTCATGATGCTTTTAATATTTCTTCTCTTCTAAGAGATTGCAATCCTCCCTAATATTCGTACCTTAGCTCTCAAATACATGCGACTCTTCTATCGCTTAGCTTGTTAATGATTTATTTATTTCTCATCAACCCTCTACTCAATTGTCTCTCCAATCCAACTCCATCCCTCCATTTCTAGCTTCTTTTGAATGTCAATATCCCTCACTCGTTGATTAACCATCCTCCAACACCAATCCAGTTTTTTCCTCTCTTATTTCATTAATCATCTATTTTGATCTACATTTATCCTCTCACTCTGGTTGCATGGTCCCCCACGCCTTGTGAGTCTCCCATTCTAATCTACATTTTACCTCGCGTAGTAGTTGCACCCTTACCTCATCGCCCAATGCTTTGAACCACCTACCAACTGCGCCGTCTTCCCCTATTCTGATTTACAGATCTTGACCCCCTTACCCTAATCCTATACCCCCCTTAAAATTTACATCGTCCACTCATTTCTTCTTGAATCATAATTTTTCTAATGTTACCGAAAACCCTTCTGGTCATAATTTTAATTCCCCTAATAATAACCCTAATAATCAAGAAGGAAAATCTTCTAGTAACAATTCTCGTATAAATGATACCTCACGTGAGAATACTAATCATAAGGCACATCCTCACAAATCTATCAATAAAACTTCCTATTATAATAAATATAATGTAAACAATTTAATTCAATATATTTTTTATTTAATAAAAAAATATTCCCCTATTAATAATAATATTCATAATATTAGTAATTCTATGGAAAATAAAAATTTAATACTAATAAATTAATTATTGAAAATAATTCTTATAAAAATATTATAAGTAATATATATAACAAAAACAATTAAAATTAATAACAATCCCTCTAATTATTGAATTGAGGCTTCTGTGATCCATAACATTTTATATTCCCTATTAGATTTAAATGTTAAATATATTAAAAAAGATTAAAAATTAATAACCAAATAATATTTTTAATAAAATGTTTATGGATACCCTTTACTTAATCTTTGAACTTAAAATTAAATTAATTATAATTAAAATAATAAATTTATAAATGAAATAGTATAAAAAGTCAAATAATATAATATATTATAATATAAATGATTGAATTTAAAATAAATATAAAATAATAGAAGATTCAATTATTTAAATAAATTATTGAATTATTTATTAGGAATATGATGAGTTACTTTGACTTTATATTATATTACTATTGACACATAATTAACATCAGAATATTATTATATAATTTAGCCCTTTTTTATATAGTCGTTAATGGTCACACCTAGCCGTTTGGAAGATCCGCTCTCCCTATTTAACTCGCAGCTATGATCTGATTCCTCAACTTGTCTTGATGATGAACCACACTAGTTGGTTCGAAACGCGTCAACAAAGGTTTTCTACATGTGATTTACACTGAAACTCTTCTTAAAAATTCCTCTAATCACAATAATAAAAAATATCTTCTTGAAATTCCCCCGTATTCATCTAATAACAGCAAAAATTTAAATTGCAATGGTTTTAATAATGCTTCTACTTTAAATGACTCATCTTTTAAGAATATTAATCCTAAGGTTCCAACTCAAAAATTTATTAGTAAAAATTCCCTTAATAATAATTATAATATCGATAATTTATTGAATAATAAAAATTCCCCTTCTAATAATAACAATTCTAAGATAAATAAAATTAATGTTAACAATTTAGCTAATGAAAATACCTCTCTTAATAAAATTTATAATGATAATAAATCTAATTATAATATTATAACTAATAATGGATATCAAAAGGATTAATAATAATAATAACACTTCCAATTATCATTATAATAAAAACATTTGAAACTCCCTCTATTCACCTAAGTCCTCTTCTTTTTCTTCCTTTGATCCCTCTTTTAATCTTACCTCCCCTTTTCCTCATCCTTCTTCCGTTGTTAAGCTCTCATCCCTTGAACTTGATGCTGCTACTCTTCACCTTATGGAAAAAGGTTTCAATTTTACCGTGACCCCTTATCATATCTCCAAAGAAGACATCCTTTGCTCTATTGAATTAGTCACCCAAAATCTCCCCTCACACATTGTTGAAGAAATTCAAAAAGGCTGTTGCAAGGTCCTCTGTCACACCAAACCTCCCAGGCCCAATATTTCCAAAGAAGAGGCCTTTGCTATAAAGCGCCTTAATGAGAACCTCGACATTCTTATTCTTAAAGCGGATAAAGGTAATGCTATTGTGGTAATGAAGTCTCAAGATTATGATACAAGGTTTCATGATCTTTTGTCCCTCTCTTACAAAATTCTTTCCAAAAATCCCATTACTTCGATTACTAATCATATCACTAAGGCCATAAAATCCTCTTCCATTGGTTCTTCCATTCAGTAGCACCTCATCCCTCATGCCTCCCAAACCCCAAAAATTTGTGGTCAACCCAATATTCACAACCTTGGGGTCCCCCTTAGACCTATTATTAGTGCCATTGGAGCCCCTACTCACGTGCTTAGTCGTTATTTAGCGACAAAGATTCAACAATTTGTAGGCTCCACCCCCTCGTATATTGAATATTATGCTGAATTTATTCATAAGACCAAATATTTCCACCTTGAAAAAAATGATCTTATGGTCAATTTAGATGCGGTCTCTCTTTTCAAAAGAATTCCTGTCCCTGAAGCTCTAAACATAATCGCTAGTCTAGTTGAAGATGAAAATCTTAACCTTATTAACATATGCCTCTCTTCCACCTTCTTTTCTTATAAAGGCATCATCTAAGAACAAACCGAAGGTACAACTATGGGTTGCTACCTTTCCCCAGTTGTGTCTAACATCTTTATGGAACATTTCGAAGCCAGAGCACTAAACTCATGGCATCTCAAGCCTAAATGTTGGTTTAGATTTGTTGATAAGACTTTCGTTATTTGGCAACATGGTTGTCAATCCATCCATGGTTTTCTCGACCATGTCTATAGAATTTCGCTGCATATCCAATTCACTATGGAAATTGAATCTAATAATTCTCTTCCTTTTCTTGATTTTCTTATCAATGGGTTACCTTAAGGCTCCCTTACCCACCAAGTTTACCGAAAAAAGACCCATACTGACCATTATCTTCACGCCTATTCTCACCACCACCCTTCCCAAAAATTAGGTGTCCTTAAGACACTTTTCTCCCGGGCCCTTAAAATCTCAACTCCTCAATTCCCTTCTTTAGAAAAACCCCACGTAATCCAAGACTTAAATGTAAATGATTACTCGACCACTCAAATTTATAAATCCTTTGAGGCTTCCTCTCATCCTAAATCCACCACCTTTGATCCCTCCCTTCGTGTAAACCAAGTTACTCTCCCTTACATTAAGGGAACCACCGATATCATTGCCAAGGTTCTATAAAAAAAAAACAATAAAACTATCTTGAAGCCCCATAGGACCCTTAGGCAATTATTCCGATCAACCAAAGATAAGTCAGATCCCATGCAAGGATCAGGTGTCTACCAAATTCCTTATTCATATGGTAAATCTTACATTGGCCAAACACGTCGCCCAATCATTGCTTTCCTTAAGGAGCACATTGCAGATAACAACCATCACAAAGTGGTTAAGTCTGCAATTGTTGAGCACTCTTATAACACCAACCACCTTATTTTCTTTGACCAAGCTTGAACCCTAGCTTGTATCCCTTTTCATAATACTCATATCATCAGGGAAGCTTTAGAAATTGAAGAACACCCTAATAATTTCACTAGGGAAGATGGATGTAAGCTCAACCACTCCTCGAAGCCTATAATCCATATCCTTTCTTCTTAATCGTCCCCCTTTTTTCCTATGTTCTCTCTCTTCCTAGAATATATTTCTATTATTCCCATAATAAATAAATTAATCAATAAATTAATCATATCAATATAAAGGCATCATATTTCCTTTATAAAATAAACCCCCTTCCTTATCTTTCAACCCTTAAATATTTTAATAATAACTTTACTAATATGTATATATTCATACATAAATTTTATTATAACTCTAAGATAGTGTGTAAACAATAATAATAAATAAAGTTATCCTAAACAAGGAGGATTACTAGAGAAAGTTGTTAGATCATCTGTATAATAGCGAGAGCTACAAAAAAATTGGACAAGAAGCCCCTTAAAAAGATTTCTATAACAGTTGCTCTAGCCATTAAATCTAGAAGCACTATTAGCTCCCTTAGCAAGAATCTCGTTGAGAGTAGCCCTCATATACCTAGGATTTATTGTCTTCCAAAGATCCATAAGGAAGCTCCCCCTCACCTACGCCCCATAGTCAACACCATAGGAGGGCCAACTTATCTTCTCACTAAATTTTTAGCTAATAAGATTAAACCTCTCGTTGGATGAACTGAATCCTTTATCAAAGATCCGTATTCATTCATTAACGAGCTAAAGGGTATCATAATAGATCCAAAATATAATTTGGTGAGTTTCTATGTGGTCTCTTTATACACTAATATCCCCATTAATGAGGCCATTGAAGTCATCAATCACATTATAGATCTTGACACTGCTTGTTTAGTTAAAATCTGTCTAACCTCTACTTTCTTTAATTTTCAAGGGGGGTTTTATGAGAAAACCTGTGGTGTTGCCATGGGTTCACCCCTTTCCCCTGTGGTGGCTAATCTTTTCATGGAGGACTTTGAATCCAAGGCCTTTTCATAATCTCTATTCTAGCCCAAACTTTGGAAAATGTTTGTCGATGACACTTGCGTAGTCTAGTCTCATGGCAAAGAAAAGTTGGAGTAGTTTTTCCAACATCTCAACAACCACTCTAATTCCATAAAGTTCACTATGTAATGTGAAGTTGATGGTAGCCTTCCTTTTCTCGATGTTCTTATTTCAAAAAGGGTTGATGGTTCTTTCTCTCATCAGGTGTTTCGGAAGAAAACTCACACGAAGCAATATTTTCATGCGAGTTCACATCATTTCCTTGCTCAAAAGCTCGGTGTTCTCAACACCTTAGCTACTTGGGCATTACAGGTTTATGATGATGATCAGGGGCTCATGTCCCAAGTGTCGAAAAATGATCAAAAATGAAAGTGATCAAAATTGGATCGAACTTGAACGACAAGATAGAGCTCGTCCTCCTGATTCCGGCGTCGCAAACGGTTCGAAAAACGGTCGCCGTATGTGAACGTTACATCAAAAACAAAATCGCCCAATAACCCTTAATTTTTGGATTTAAAAAAAAAATTAAAAAAAGAATATTCCACGGAATATTCCTGGGAATATTTCTTTGGGTGAGCCAATCAGAGGCCGCCATGTGACAAGCCCAGAGGCTGCCACGTGGCCCAAGATGACGTCAGCATCAAGTTTGGGTGCATTGTAAAATTTTAGCATTGGCAAGTTTGGAACCCACAACCTTTGTTCCACTAGCTAGCCGCCTTACCGTTGGGCCACAATGGTGGCTGTTGTAAACCATGCAGAATATTTAATATTTGAAGTTTGAAATTGATTGAGGCGGGAATGAAAGGGGCCTTCCCCGCCTCCATATGACCTCCGCCCAGAAACCAGGCCTTATCCCTAAACCCGCGGAGCTAACCAATGATCAACATTAATTAACTGCAGTTAAGTTGGCGGGATTGTTAGCAGTGGTGCCAAATTTGGCGGATGCCCCAGATTTGGCGGAGCTAACTGGCTCCAACTACAGTTAGCTAGAGTTTTTTTAGGCTACACTGGAGGGAATCATTAAATGGCTATAATTTTGGCTAGGAAAGGCGGTTTTGGACGATTTTTTTTTTTGATTTTGGGTATTTTGGACGTTCTGAAGCCACTGGCATAGGTATTTCAGCCATCAAAGGTTATTTTCATAGGTTTTGGAGCCGTGGAAGTTCTAGGAGCCACCACGGCCCAGTATTGTGAGAACTGTATCAGGTTGCAGGTATCCATTGGAGGTGAACCAGCAGCCAATCCTGAAGGATTCAAGTGTTATGAATCCAATTTTACAGTATATTTCACCTGTAGAGACTTCTATTCAGCTGTAAATTCATTTTTAACATTTAATTAAAACGAGGACAGGCCCATTTGGGAGCCTTGGACCCAACAGACGTAGCCCAGGAGGGGTGAACTGCTTCATCAACTTCTTTTGCATCTATGGTTGATTTATTTTGCAAAACAAATTCGTTTTAATGTGTTAAACATAAAAGAAAAATTTTGCTATGCTTGAATGATTCTGAACAACTGAAAATTTCATTTGTTCGTTACTGCAAGACATGGGAATCTTTAACATTTTACTACTGAATTGAATACCTTGCAAACCTTTTTCAAGTAGTTTCAAATTCAGATCAAGCTGGTATCAGACCAGGTTGTTGTTTCTTTGTACAAAGCAGTCAAGTAGCTATAGACATAGCCTGAAACGAGCCAGAAGCCTTCGAAATGCTCTTGTATACAATTGCAAAGTAGATAAATGCTCTTTCAGTCAATCTCTGGTGTAGTTGCCTTTTGATTGTTTTTGTGCAAAGATATTCTAACTGTCTTGCAAGTATTGATGCTTACTAGGTTGAAACTTAAAAGAGGGGAAGGACAATTGACTAGAGAACGAGAGAATCCTTAGTCAAGGAAGGCCAGAGAGCCATCACCTTCACCTTCAATTTCACCCTCAAGAGTCTCAGCATAAGCTTCAAGAATGTCTGAACAGTAAGGAGAAATTCCCGCAGACACGGATCCAAGAGAAGAAGAAAGAGTCTTCAGAAAGGCTTTCTTGGACCTCACTGAAATGGTGAGGATATTGTACCAATAAAGGAATGAGAAATTGACTAGAGAAGGGTCCAAACATCCCCATGAAGGAGAGGGTTATTCAAGAGGTAAGAAGGATGATGATCATTCCAAGAAAGGACATGGAGGTAATGGTGATCCACCACCCCCATCGTCACCTCCTTCCTCTTCATCCTCGTCTTATTCTTCTGTGCATAAACATAGATCCTCTGGAAAAAGTACTTTTTTGAAGCTTGATGTAAAATTCTAATTACCTATGTTTAATGGTGAAGTGAATGCAGAAAAGCTTGACAACTGGATTAGGCAGTTGGAAGTTTACTTGAGGATCCAGAATATGCATGATGATGCCACAAAGATTCAGTTGGCTTCTTTGAGAATGGATGGAGCAGCATTGGTCTGGAGGGAGGCCAAGACCAAAGAGGAGATCAAGAAATTTGGTAAGGTTACCTTAACATGGATTGACTTTCTGTTAGCCATTAAAAAACAATTTTATCCTCTTGCTCACATGTAGAAAGCCATTATGAACTGGAAAAATTTCAGACAACTTAAGGGTCAGAGTGTCCAAGACTACACCCAAGAATTCAGGAGAAGAGCTCTTTTGTTAGGGGTAGATTTATAGACCCAGGAAACCTTGTTGAAATATATTGGTGGCTTGCATAGCTACCTTAGACACACCATCTTGATGTTTAACCCTACTAGCTTGGATGAGGTTTGTGTCCAAGCTACCCATTTAGTGTCAAGGGGAAAAAACACATTTGAAGAGGGTAGAAACAAGCCCGCCAAGGGGAAAAACAAAGAGAAAACCTCCAAGGGAAAGGGAAAAAAGAATGCATCTGTCAAACAGGAGAGTGAGAAAGTGATCTGTAAGCACTGTTCTAAACCAGGCCATGAGGAGAAAAACTGTTGGAAATTACATCCTGAAAAAAAAAAAAACCTCAGTTTAACAAATCCAAAGGGAAATAGAAAACTGCTGCTACTACATCTACACCACAAGATTTAGGGGATGATTCAGGTGATGAAACCAAAATTACAGCCATGGGTTTGAAAAACTTGAAGGGAAAAGAAATGGAAATTGAAGCTAGCACTAGTACCTCAAAATGTCATGTACAAGCTCCTAATGAGGAAGAAATAATTGAACTGTTTCATGTGAGGGTGATTTCCAAACATACTAAGATTGACACACTTTTTGATAGTGGGTCACAAGCAAACCTCATAGCAAAAGACTTGGTCAAGCAACTTAAACTTGAGACCGTTCCACATTCGAAGCCATATCCACTTGGATGGATTTGCAAGGATGCAAATTTACAATTTTCAAGAAAGTGCACATTGCGCTTTGCAATTACTGCACATTTTATTGATACAGTTGAACTTGATGTGGAACCTTTTGATATAGCAGGAATTGTTTTGGGAAGTCCTTACTTGTTTGACAGGAAAGCTATCTTCCATCGCCATGAAAACAAATATCATCTTTTCAAAGATGGCAAGGAGTTCATTGTTAGAGCTCATCGCAAGAAGACAAATATAGTGATGGTGAATGTAGGACAGGTAAAAAGGCTGGTCAATTCAAGTAAGAATTTTGTTCTTATTATGATTAAGCCCAAGGTTGATGTGAATCATGAGTCATTTGACAATTGTGATCCAAAATTGAAATCAGATCTGTATGATGTAGTTGATGTATATCATGAGATATTTTAGGAGCCAACAGGTTTGCCTCTTAAGAGGGAGATTCAACATGAAATCCATTTGCATCCAGATTGTCCTGTTCCAAACATAGGCATGTACCGCATGTCTATTATGGAGAATGCTGAAATAAAGAGGCAAATCAAGGAATTGTTGGACAAGGGTTTCATAAGGCCAAGTACTTCGCCATGTGGGTCACCGATTGTACTGATTCCAAAGAAAGATGGCACTTGGCGTATGTGTGTTGATTTCAGGGCCTTGAACAAGATAACTGTAAATAATCGTTACCCACTCCCAAGGATAGATGATTTGCTAGACCAGCTGAAAGATGCTCGATATTTCACTAAGTTAGACTTGCGCAGTGGATATCATCAAGTAAGAATTGAAGAAAGTGACATTTGGAAGACATCGTTTAAAACCAAACAAGGACTCTTTGAATGGCTTGTGATGCCGTTTGGTTTGTGCAATGCACCTACAACTTTCATGCGGGTAATGGATGATGTCTTGCGTCCTTTTCTTGATGATTTCATTATTGTATACTTAGATGACATCTTGATTTTCAGCAAGTCTAGAGAAGATCATGTCATGCATGTTAGGAAAGTACTTGATGTTTTGAAGAAGAATCAGTTATTTCTTAAAATGTCAAAGTGTGAATTTGGAAAGACTTCTTTGGTTTATTTGGGACACATAGTAGGAGGAGGTGCTTTGAGAATTGATCTTGCTAAGATTGAGGCTATTGTGAAGTGGCCTACTCCCAAATCCATTACAGAGGTAAGAAGTTTTTTTGGTGCAACTCAATATTGGAGGAAGTTCATCTCTAACTTCTCTTCTATAGTAGCTCCTATGCATGCAGTGACAAGTGTGAAGCATGCTTTCTAATGGGGAGGCAAGCAGCAAAAAGCTTTCGAATCTTTGAAAGAGAAGATTAGTTCAGCTCCGGTCCTTGCATTACCGGATTTGAGACAGCCATTTGAGATACAAACAGATGCTAGTGATTATGCCATGGGTGCAGTTCTTCTACAGCATGGTAAGCCTATTGCTTTTCATTATGAAACTTTTAATGGTGCTGTTGTAAATTATCCTACCTATGATAAGGAGTTGTATGCATTGGTACAAAGCATCAAAAAATGGAAACACTATTTGAT
>APFE030059772.1:5157-16696 GCA_000404065.3 Pinus taeda
CCTCTCTCTCTCTCTCTCTCTCTCTCTCTCTCTCTCTCTCTCTCTGAAAATTTGAATTGGAAGAAGGATTGGTGACTAAACCGTTGAATCCTTATGACTAGTTAAGAGTTATGAGTGATAGATTATGTGACAGGAAATGAATGTGTTGCAAAACATTTTCTTTCAATTAGATGGCTCTAAGGACTGGGAATGGTCTTGGTTGTGTGTGACACATAAAGCATTGAAGGGAGGGTCGAGGGACTACAAAATCAAAGAAAACATTCCTTGTGTTGTGCAAACCTACGTGGTCTTTTTGTGAATGTGATCTCTCTCTCTGAAAATTTGAATTGGAAGAAGGATTGGTGACTAAACCTAAAGAGGTTGAATCCTTATGACTAGTTAAGAGCTATGAGTGATAGATTATGTGACAGGAAATGAATGTGTTGCAAAACATTTTCTTTCAACTAGATGGCTCTAAGGACTGGGAATGGTCTTGGTTGTGTGTGACACATAAAGCATTGAAGGGAGGGTCGAGGGACTACAAAATCAAAGAAAACATTCCTTGTGTTGTGCAAACCTACGCGGTCTTTTTGTGAATGTGATCCTGCTCAAATATGGAAAGGTTGATCATAAGTTTTCCTATGCATGTGTGAAGGAAAATGACCTTAACTTCTTGTGTTAAAAACTGCTATGAATCAGAGTACATGAAATACTCCTAAGTTATGTTCTCCTAAGGGCATCAAGATCTGGCATGAGGGTGACTAATTGTGAGAAAAATTGTAGCACATTTGAGCCTACAGTGGGGTGGCACGTGGCTCACTGTACTTCAATTTCTAGTATTTTTCTTGCTATAATAGAAAACTATTTATTTATGTGTTAATAATACTCTAGAATAGATGGTTTAGTAACATGCATGATTATTTAATCACTCTTTTCAATAAGTTTATATGTACATGTATTTACCCTTTAAATTTTTCATGGTCGTAGCTATTGTATTATAACAACATTGGTTTAAGGAGATATGTTTCCTACATGCATCTTTAAACATGTCGTGTTGGCATTTTTGTTATACCTTTTCTTCTAGGAGGTTCCAAAAGTTGAAACTTGCATCATAATGAGGGGAAATCCCATTGATTATCCATTCCAAATTTCAGATCTTTGGTATCCACATTTTAGGAGATATGATCAAAGGAAGTTGAGCTTCCTTGATGCTCCTAAAATCATGCTCAAAATTTTCATGTTGGAATTTCTTCTATAGTGTTTCTTATGGGAGGTTTCTGAAGCTAAAACATGGATTATAGTGAGGGAAAATCCTGCTAATCATATATTTAAATTTTTAGATCTTGATTTGTGATATTTTAGGAGATATGATAAAAGGAATTCAAACTTCCGAAATACTCCTAAAATCATGAATCAAACAAGTCATGTTGGGATTTATACTACAAATTTTCTTTTGTGAAGTTCTAGAAGCTAGAACTTGGACCAAAGCGAGGGGAAATACCATTGATCATCAGGTTTAGATTTTAGATCTCGAGTCATGGTATTTCAAGGTATATGATTAGAGGAAGTCACTCTTCCCAGATGTTCCTAAAATTCATGCATAAAATAGGTCATTTTGGCATTTTTTCTATAATTTTTCATATAGGAGGTTCCAAAGGTTGAAACTTGGACCGTTACGAGGGGAGCTTCGGCTAATCATTTTGTTCAGTATTCAAATCTTGGACTGATATAATTTAAGATATATGCCCCAAGAAGTTTCTATATCAGCTTACATGCAAAGTGTTTGAACAAATACCTAAATGGTTTAATGATTCATTGCATATAAACTATTTGTTGAAATAGCCCAATTAAAAATTTATTTTTTGGATATTGTTATGTGTTATCATTATTGTATGATAGTAGTTACAATTGATCTATGCCTATTTGCATGCAAATCATTTGAAGAAATGTGTTAAAGGTGTTTTATTACAATTTGCATGCAGAATATTTGATAAAATACCTCAAAGACAAAAATCAAAAGTTGTATGATTGAGTGGTATATTTCCATTAGTATATTACAAGTGGAATCAAAGAAATATTTTTTACCTAGTTTCATAAAAATGTTTGCCAAAATGTCTATAAGAAAAATACTACTCAATTGGTTGTATAAAAAGTATTTGAAGAAATACTTACATGTACAGTGTTTGACAAAATAAATGAGAGATGAAAATCAAGTTTTCATAGATGTGGTTAGGATAAATTTAGTGGGGGTATGTGGAAAAAAGTGGTATTGGAGTTTATTGTTAACCTTGTGACAAAGAAAAAAATGAATTAATTATATTCTTATTCAAGCATTAAGGCAACTGGGTATGTGAAAAAGTGGTACCAAAGTTTATTGTCAAGCTAGTAAAAAGAAAAAGAATATTTTGGGTACCTCGTAACCTCTATAAGTCATTGAGGTGTTACACGTCATTTTGTCACATTAGGCAAATGACCATTGGTTTGGATCTTTCTATGTCCATAAATGTGTTCCAAAGCATCCCCTTGCAAGGCTATAACCCAAACTATCCCAAAGAGAATGAAATTCTTGGATCCAATGGCTCAAAACCCTGTTTTTGGCTTCCTGAATAGTTCCCTAGTCTAGCTCTGTGCATATGCAGAAAGGTCCATTACGAACTGCGCATAAGCGTGCTCTGTCTTACATTGTGACCTACACACATGACTTGACGAATGTAAAAATAAAAATTAAAGTTTAGAAGCGTTGTTAGTTGTATATATCCCAATTAAAAAGTTTCAAATGGATTCCTATTCAACCCTAATCCCGCCAGCGTGGAGCTACTCCCTCTATTTGTGGAACCCATATCCCACTATTAGTGGATCTCATCCCTTGGAAAATGGATCCCAAACTTCCCACTCTTGGCCTATAAAGCTAACACATGCCTAAGGATTGAGGAGGACTGTTGGAAGTAGGATTATGTTGCAGGAATAAGGTTGGAAGGCTATCCACTCAAGGAGAGGGTTGAAGATTGTGAGAAGGGACTTGCAACATCAAGGCTTCAAGGTTGTAAGTTTATTCTCCATTTTATTAATATAAAGGCAACTGTTCTTTCTCAATTATGTCTTTGTTGATAAAATTTGTAGGATTCCTTGATCACCTACATATATTATGATTTTATATTGATCCATTTTTATATATGATTGAGTTAATTATTTCATTTATCTCTTATGCTATATATTAGATGCTTTGATCTCGTGTATGTTTCTGTCTATGTAGATCTCCTTCAAGACATCATGGAGAAGTTGTGGGAAGCAATGAGAAGATATATAAAGCATCGAAGAGAAGTGGATGGTCAAAATATTTGAACAGGACTTCATCGAGAATTTCGATTAAATGGTAAGTGACATATATCATAGTGTTTGTTTCAATCAATCGTAGTCTAGAGAAAGGTAACAGTTTTTGGTTGTTTGTTACTAGATTTCTCTGAGGTCTAGGGAGATCACTCTTGTCTGCAAGAGGGATAAGTCCACATAACATGAGGGTATTAGGTATGTTACAAAGGGATATTACAACATGGTTCAACACTAGAATTGGATGGGTTCAAGAACAAATGAAATGGGAGCTCTAATACTATGTTACGAAGTGGTATCAGATCTGAGGTTTAGCATTGAACCTAGATGGGCTCAAGTATAGGAAATAATTTAAGTTTTAAATTAATATCTAGGCATGCTTGTGTACTTATGTGAAATTATTTTGTTGTATATGTGAATACACAATTTTACCTGAAGAATGACATGGATTTGATGCAGCAAGATAAACATGCAGAACGTTGACTAGATTCTCTAAAGCATCCCAACGTAATTGCAAAATTTTATTTCCAAGTGATGTAGAAATAACTATGAGGGGGAATATACTAACTTATCTCTTTCTAGTTTTAATACTTATATTTAATGTTTAAGAAGTTTTCATATGCTGGTGAATAATAGCATAGGCATGATAAAAATGCAAGAGATGAAATACTTCAAAGATGCATTTCCAATGAATAAATATTAAATAATGATATGTTATATGCATGAGGATATGTTAGGTGCATAAAATAATGGATGTGCATGCATAAAGATTCAAATTAGTCTGATTTCATAACATGATTTAGATGACTAATAGTAATTAATGGTGAACATGTAACTATGAACAAGTTGACAACATATTTGGGAAGCTAATGCATGTTTTGTATGTATTATTCTGGAATCAAGGCTATGTAAGATAAGGTGTTGGTGAGAGAATGGTACACGTGGTATCTTGATATGCATGTTGTGACAATGTTGTGAGTGCACTTCTCCTTAAGTATCCTTGTTGAAGGATGGAGCCTTAGAGGGACAAGTGTAGTGAAAAGTGTTTGTGTTTGGGATTTGGAGAGTACATAGACCCCCAGACATAGATGAAACTCCTATAAGCCACAAGAATATGAGAAATCCTTGTCCAATCCAAGTTGGAGACCATAAAAGAAAAGTGGCATAGTCTGAGAGATTGGTATGGTTAGAGAAGGGGGTACACTAACTTGGCTCAAGTGGGATGATGGGGGAATGTGAGATTGTTGTTTGGAGGTTTTCGAGGTTGGTACGCTGACGTTATTTATGTTCAATGCTGGAAAAGTATCATACTTGTCTCTAGGTAAGAAAATGTATTTATGGAGTCATGGCCCAACCTGAGAATGACCCACTATTGAAAAAAACAATTAAGTAGAGCCTATGGCTAAGAGAAAATAAGAGGATTGCCACTAGTAAGTGGTTTTCTCCATGTAAGTGTTATAAGAATTATTGATTATGACTCTTGAGTTTTATGCACACTTAAATAATTGTTTGAATTACTCATTAAGTGCATGATATGCATATTTTCTTGTGATATTGCATAAAAGAATGGTCATGTTCTAAGACAATCATACTGATATAATGTGTATTGATATAATTTATTTGCATAAGAGTACAAGGGAGAGTGACCCATAGTTGTTACAAGGAAAATGTTTAGGTTGTGGTCCTACTAAGAATTTGGGAAAATTTATTTATATGTTTAGTAAAAATTTTACATTTATTCATGTGATGAAATTCCAAATAAGCTTGGAATCTTGCCTTGCAATATTGCATTATAGAGAAGATGTGGATAAAGGATCAATCAAGAATGGATTTAATAGGTTAATATGAACTACATAAATAGTGAAGTCACAACTGTGAAAATGGCTTAACAAGGGACTTTCCCTTAACTGAAAATTGTGCTTGGTTGATATATTATTTATGAAAATAATATGAATTCATGAATGGTAAGCAAATAGAAACATGTACTTGCTATATTTTGGGTAATACAGTAAGGTTACCTAATGAAATCCATCTCAAATGGAAAGTTCATATATCAATTGTACAAGAGTGATGTCATGTTGTTAACTACCACATAAAATAAATTATTTTGCATATGCTTATGTTTATGGGACTTCTAGTGTGAATAGTTGAAAAGAAGAGAGGCTGAAAATTAAATTTAAAAATAGATGTGTATGAATAACATGGAATATGTGCAAGTACGGAACATGCATGAGAAGATTTATATGCACATGTTTGGGTGCTTGATTGAAGGCATTGTTTAAATGTGTAAAGTGGATCAATAGATCATGATGAGTGTTGTAGTCAGTTTTCTTTATTTTTCAAAAAGAAAACTGTAAAAATCATATATGATAAAAAACAAAATGAAAAGAAATGACAAAAAAATGAGAATTATATTATATATATATATATATATCAAAAAAAAGATAGAAAATGATAATACAAAAATGAAGAGACTCTTTGTACATGTGCTTTATAATATAATGTTTGAATGTCAGAGATTAACACAGGACCAAAGTTGGGAATGGATGTTAAAATTTAATTATGAACAAGTTGACCACCCTGTGTGTCACATCAAAGGATATAGAGCAGGTAGTTTAGTCGGTGTGTGGTCGTTGAATGCATTGGGTTCTCGCTCACAGTAACCCCAACATCACAAACTGATTGGTTGTTATGCAAGGAATGCCCCCCATAGGCAGTTTGTGGAAAACTATTGTCGGCAAAATATATGGTTGAGATTAACCCTACCAACACACCTTTACGACATCGCGTACTATCGAAGGTGCTCCCAGGAGCACTAAATGGTTTCTGCTTTGTTTATGACAAGCAAGATGGCATTCAAGTGAGCATGTGCCCAGTCACCAAATCCTCTTCACCATCACACCGCTTCTCATCACACCACCTCACCCATATTTTCCACGTCATTCGCCACGTTACCCACCACATCATCCTTCCGTACCTTTTTTCCATATTCACTTAACTTCGTTTTTTCCTGCCCTCCATCTATAAAAACCCTGTTTTTCCTAAATTTGCCAATTATTGTTTTGTTTTCATGATGATTGTCGCTTCCTCCAACAATGTTAAAGATTCCATCCTAGCACTTAAGATTCACCAGGTATTTAGGCAAATTTATCACTGTGAATTTTTAAAATAAAGCTAAAATGTCAAAGAAAACCATACTCTCTAGCTCTTCTACCCACATTCCCTCATGGATATTGAGCACGATATTTTTGACCCAGTTTGTCCTATTAATCTAATGGAATTTCGTCAAAGTATCTTGGTTAACCAAATTGAGTCATAAGAATCAGCTAGAATGGTTAAATCACGTTTGTTTTATTCCATTATCCTGCAAACATGTCCTTTCCCATAGTTCGTCTCTTGGTTGACCTCATCTTTGTATCCTCAACGACGTTATGTCATGAATTACAATAGAGAGAATATTTTACATGTTTCTTCACTCTTAATTCACCAAGCTCTTGATTTTCCATAATCATACCACTATCTTTCTTTCTCTGATGAAACCCTCATGTCAACCTTTCATGATCTGTCAGTAGAGGACTGTGGTAAACTATATGCACATATTATGCCTCCAGATGCAGTTCTACCTTCAGAGTTTGTTCAATTTCTTGTACCTTGTTTGGCTGAGAGTGACATGTTTGTGTCGTAAGTAATTATGATAATTTTGAGGAGGGATGACACTTCAGTAATAAATTGTCAAGCTAAAGGGATTTTCACCTAATGATGCAACCTAATGTGGTGCTAGATATTCCTACATTTTGGAGAAATCCATCAACTCACAACTCCTTAATTTCAGCATTATTGGTTGTTTCATATTTCCCTCATTATTAGTGTATATATTTCTATATGTGTGTGTTGAACAATTTATGGAACTAGGATTAAATGTTTTGGATGCCAATAAAAAGAAGAAAACAGTGGCGAATTGGACTGATCTAGTCATAAGGCAACCAAAAAATGAGGGGTTTTCCTATTATATTTCTTCCTTCATGTCTATTATTTATGGAGTTATAAATCATAATGCCTCTCCTAGGATTTTTCCAAAGGCTCAGCCTATTTTACAACTAAGTAAAGATTTGAAGGTTGGAGATTGGTTCTCATTTGAGGATTATACAAAATTTAGATTGTATGGAGCAAAGGTTTTTCCTTATAGGCTTCCATATTTTGCGCCTATGAGTATATTTTTGTTAGAGTTCATTAGGAAGAGCTTAAATGTAGATCAAATACATGGTGTTCCATCAAAAAAGGGATATCTATTCAAATTTCCTAGGACTGTTGGTCCATTCATTGTCAACAACGTACATGAAACCGAGGAGGTTGAAAAATTGTTCCAAACCATGAATTTCCAACACAAAGAAAAATTATCCTATTATCCTCATTAGGCCATTTAGAGGAGCGTAGAGAATTATTATGCCCCTTATACACATGAATCAAGTCACATTTGTTGTTAAGACATATAAATATGAGGCCAAAGGACATCCCTGATGAATGTAATGATGTAGATATATTGGAGGAGACAAGGTCTTAATGATAGATACAAATGTTGAAGCATTGGAGGAAAAAAGGTTCACATGACAACACACAGGTGTCCAAATTATAAGCAATCAACATCTCATAAATAAAAGTCCAATAAACCCAATCATATTCTTTGTCAAAATCAATTTTCAAGGTTAGTGACCATTACCTGTCTCCCTTGCCCACTTGATAGTCACCTAGGAAGAAACCACAATGTTAATAAGGAATCTCCCTTGAAAAAATCATTTTTTTCTCTTGATGAACCACATACTTTTCCACCCAATAGATTTGCAATGCCAAAGCCTTGGCCATCATTTTATTGGAAAATGGTAGCTTGGTTGAAGTACAGAGAAGCATGGAAGTTGAAACTCCTCTCCCTTATGAAAAATATTGAAAAGAGGGGCCATAGATGTCATTGCTCTTGACATGGAATCTCTTAGAGAAGAAAATGGCCGAGAACACAGAGAAGAGAAATAGAACCTGAAGATTTCAGGGAAAGGAATTATAATGAAATTGGATTTTAGTTGCAAATAGGGGGAGCAAAATTTTCACCCTCATCTCCTATTCTTTGAGAAGAAGAGCATGTTTCCTTAAGTGTTTTCAAGGATTCTTTTGAATAAATTGAGGAAAGAAATAATAAAGTCAAAGAAAAAGTTGCTACTTAGTTGGACGCTCAATCCATCCCTCATTATCAAATGAAACTCCTTCGGTCTATGGATTTGGAAAGAAGTCAGTTGAGAATATCCTTCACACATCTTGTTTCACAATCAATTGCTTGTGGAGCTAATTTCAGGATAGTCAACTTGTCTGTGAATACAAAAGAGATTCCTTTTCCTAACAAGATAAACCTACATAGACAGATTGGAGAGCTAATATACAATGATATCAATGAAGCATCATTAGCAACAAGCAAAACAGAGGCCTTGTTGGGAAAGGTGATTGGTTAATTAAAATTGGAAAAATCTAATTCCCAATCTCTTCATATTAAAAATGAAGAATTTAAGAAGCTAATTATTAAGATCAGGGTGAATCTAGAAGATAAACGAACTGTTAAAACATTAGTACAAAGTGAAGAATCTAAAATCTAATCATTAAGAAGAAAACTGGAATTGCCTACCATTGAACATATCTTGGCTCCAGAATTGGCCCAAATTGTGAAAGAGAAGGATATTTCGACTCATAAATTAGTGGAGAGGAATAAGGAAGTGGAAAGTCTTAAAGAACTCAATGCAGAACTACAACAAAACATAGATATACATGTTTACACAATTGTGGTGCAACTAGACTCTGAAGATCCCAATGACGAACTCACCAGAGTTATGGCTGAGTTAAAAATTTCAGAAGATGAGCTAAAGAAGATACAAAATAATCTAAATGATGCTAAGGAGTAGTTAAAACATAAAGAGAGACAATTGAACATGGCTGGAGAAAATACATCACAAGATCTATCAGTCATCTTCTGATTAAGTGAAGGAATTAAAAGAGATATTTAAGAGAAATATGTCTCTTATTCAAGCAAGAGAGATCATCTGGAATGGAATTATTCAATAGATGAAACTAGTTTTGGATCATATGATGGTCATGACTGAGGAGAAAGAAATGGTCAGAGATCTTGAATCAGTTATCCTCACTAACAAATAAAAGTCACAATGGAGTGCACAATTGACAAAAAGGATGATTTATTTTCTAAATGCTAAGTCTTGTATGGAGTTGAGAGTAATGCATATTGTAGACATAACATCCATTGTCTCATAAATAAGTAAAATGGTGCAAAAAAACATCTACAGATAAAATGCAAAAGCAAGACTAGGAGAAGTCAAGGAGTCAGTGTTGGATTTCAATTCAAATTTTGACAAGAGAATCTGAGCATTATTACCTTCATGTTGGGATCAACAGGGAAATCTCCTCCCTTGGGAAACATATGAAACATTGTTAGTGGAGAACAAGAATAAGATAAATTCTTCCCATGAAAGAAGAACAATTTTGAAGGGATCAACAAATATAAATTACTTATAGAGAGATTTTTAGCTGTTGTGGTTATTTAAATATCTATTTATTGAAAATCAAACATACAATAGGATACCTAATTTAAAGATGCTCTATGAAAAAATTATGAAATGCCTAGCTCCTGAATTAGCACTGTGGAAGAAATGTTGGGATTTAATATCGCCAACAAATATTCTAGTGGTGGAACCTGGAGCCTGATCAAGAAAGCCTGCATAGGAGTCTCAAGTGATTGAATTATGAGGATGCACCTATTTTTAATTTGAGGAAATGCTACATTTTGTAGTTTTAAAGCTAAAAATAGTTTAGTTTCGAAGTTTAGTATTTTGAGTCCTCATAAGGACCGACTAAATTTATAGGTATTTTTGGATCAATTTTGATAATTAAGAGTTTTGTAACCATCCTCACTATAATTTTTTTATTTAAAAAGGCATTAAGGAACCCATTTTGGGGTTCCAAATTTTGGCCTTAGAGAGTAAATCTTGTGTAATGTACCATAACTTTCTTGGAGAACTAATAAAATTTCTGGGTGATTCCAACTATCGTTTGGGTGATTCCAACTTTTTGGGAGAACTAATAAAATTTCTTCATTGTAAGTCATTATCTATTATTCTTCCTTCGAGAATGTGTAAATAAGTTGTTGGTTATTTTCATTAAACATATTTACTTTTCTTGGATTAAATTATAGTACATGTGCATCTTTAATCAAAATAACCTTAAATTGCACTCCATATTTTCATACTTTCAGTTCTTTAATCTTTCATGGTTTCTGCTAGGATTTGAAATAAAATATTTTGTTATTCCATCCCCTTATTTTTAATCTTTCACCATTTCATTCTTTCACCCTACTACTACTTCGAAAATCATTCTCATAGACAGCATGGCCATTTGGGAGGGTGTCCTTTTTCTCCGGGAGCTATTCCTACATTACATATCCATAAAAGATATTTGGGAAACTATCTATGGGATATTAAACAAAGTTTTCATCTTTTTGCATAGATGTCCTAGGGATTGACCTCTTCTTAGGCAAAGGTTGTCTCTAGGATTAAAAAATATTTTGATGTCATTTCCGGGGAACAAAGAATGAAGTTATTTTTCCTTGGGCTTTCTTGAAACCATTAATTTGTTTGATGAGTAGAGATAATGTGTTGGCTGATTTCTCTCACCAAGTGGGGAATTAAAAGTAGAAGTCTTGGCTCCAATAATACCCCACACAAGGTCAAATAATTCCCAGCAAAAAACTCTAGCCTTATTTGACCCTAAGAGGCTCATTTCCAAAAGGGTTTAGAGAGAAAAATAGTCTCCTAAAACCCCAAGTCCCACTTTATCTACTCCTAGTTCTAGTTATTTTTCATAGGATATCAAATAATCCCATCGAGAAGAAGTTGCAAGAAATTTGGATTTATTTGAAGGAATTTTTCCTCCTACTCATTTCCGTTTTCTTGAACCTACCCTTGAAGAAAGATCATTTGAATCTATTTCTTTCTCTCTTTTAGTTTTTTCAGATGTTGAAGAAATAAAGACCGTTGACATTTCAGTTTCATATCAGACTGTTCCTTCAATTTCTCAACCTGTTCCCATCTATGTAATTCCTCCAAATTCCTTTGTGTTTTAAGAAGGAATTCTTCCTCCTCCCCGAAATCTGAACATGGTGATTCTAGGGTTTCTATTGAACATATAT